>OY978525.1:82937854-82975632 GCA_963854835.1 Megamerina dolium
TACCTACTATTATTGATAGTGATTTATAAGACATGTACAACATTCAATTATGTGCAGGAAGGTGAAAGTAGTTTTCATTTCTAAAACAGCTTCACTACCTCGTTCTTGCTAAAAGCAAGCTCTACACTAGAATATTACCAAATCTTCAAAAGCCAACACGTTTATCTGAATGATAGATCTACGAATTATTCGTATTGTATTACCTTACTGTGAATAAATAACTTCGATTTTAACATGGCCATGTTCCAATCCCTAAGACACTTTTCTAAACCCTGGTAAGACAGCCTTATATAGCTTTTGTACTTACATTATAAATGGCGCCCTCAATATCTAAGAAGACTGCCAATGAACATTGCTTATGTTGTATTGCTTTTGTTTAATATGTTTGATAATTCGACCCGATCAACTGTAATGCCGTTGTTTTAATTAACTCAGGAATTCGCATTATTGATTCAACGTCATTTCTCATTTTTCATTTTTCTTTTTTCATAAGAAAAACAATTTTCGTATCGACAAAGACATTTACACATGAAAGTACAGTACTGAAGACCTTCAGTAGAGATTAGTTAACGTTAGTCAATTAAAATTATTCACATGAATATTGAAACAGAATTTTTTTTTCGGTTCGTGGTCTAAATTTTTCTGTAACCTGCATAACACGATTGCTATCAATTTTACTTACGCCATATCTTGCAGCTTTTTCTTTATGCTCGACAAATCCATGGGATTTTTGATAATTTTACGATAAGTTGGAAATTGTTTTGTATTCACTGGCAACAGAAATGGCCACGAGTCTTCATGCAACTATATGATATAGAAATAAAATATGTGTTGAAGACTAAAAAAATACTTATCATTCTTACTATACTATTTACCTCCATTTCACCAAGTACTGTCTTACAAACGGCTAATTCTTTCATTAATTTCTTTGTGGCATGCTTTTCTTTCTTTTCTTGTTTTAACTTCTCCTTAGCGTCCTGTACAGCATGTATATTCAGTGGTGGTGGTAGTAGTCCAACCGCTTGTCCTTGGACCACTGGCGGCGTAAGTGATTGTGGTGGTGGCTGCAATTGATGCAATGGTGGTGTTGGCGGTGAATGTTGTTGCTGTTGCGATTGCATTTGCTGCTGTAAAGTGGTTGGTGTTGTAGCGCGAGGTGAAGGCGTTGCTGTTGTTACGTGTTGAGGGGATGTAGAAGTGGCTGCAACTGGTCCTGTTGAAGCTGCTGTCGGTGTAATCATAGTGGTTGTAGGTTGTATGAGTAGTAGCTGTGTCGTTTGTTGCTTCTGCATTGGCGGTATAGGCGGCGGCGGTGGTGGTGGTGGTGGTGGTGGTGTTGGTGGAGGCGCTGGTATCATAGTCGAGGCCATCCCCGATGATTGTATTGGCTGCAAAGAGGCCTGCGGTGAAGCGGGTGGAATCGGATACTGCTGTGGTGGCTGTTGTTGTTGCAACTGTTGGACTTGATGATGCATTTGTACATTGCCTGCTGGGGCAACGGCCAGGATAGAAAAATTACCAGTTATCTGCTGTTGCTGCTGTAACAGTGCATCTGGTTGCGGTGGGTGTGCGGTATGATGTGGTGCTGGATAGACCGTATGTGCTATTGGCGTAACTTGATGATGCAGTGCACTTACACTAGCATTAGCCGCATTACTGACAGCCGGACTACCAATAATGTCATCAATACTCGCACCGCCAACAGCATCCGTATATTCATTATTGGCAATAGGACTATGTGGTTGATTCGATGCAACCGCAGGAACAACTTGTGTCTGGAAGCGAGTAGCATCAATCGAATTATTGTGATGATCATCGAATGATGTGGAAGCCGTCGAATGCGTTGGGCTGTATCAAAAAGAGTACGAAGAGTAGTCATCAGTATTTACAACAACAACTAACATGTTACGATATCTATAACTAAACTTCTGAATTTGCTTTCGAACAATTTTAAACTTTGGAAAATTCAAAGTTTAAAATTGTTGGAAAGTTGGAAAGTTGTAATACCAAAACTCTACATCCTATATCTGCACCTACTTTCGAAAGAAAAACGTTCGTACGTGGATTTAAACCGATAGCCGCCATTTAAAGCATACTCGCACATTTAAGCGTTCATACGCATGGGCGTGTGGTTTTCAATAGCACATGCAATAGCAATGAACACGTGTTTGTTGTAAATCAGCATTTTTTGAATTAGAAAGTCTCATCGAATTTGCCTTACAATGAACCATGGCAAGACGAAGTCCCTATTGTCAACAGACAGAGACTCGACGTCTTGACAACTACGTTATCGAAGTAGTAAAGATCTATAACTATCTTAGAACCAGCGAAAACTACACTCTACAAGTCTAGAGAATTGCAACCTCAGGTGAGAGGATACTTGGACTTTTCGAAAAAAGTAATATTTACGTAAGGCATTTGGAACTATTTGGGTGAGTTGTGAGTACCGCATAAGGTACAACCGTAAGGTAAAGCAGTCACGCTGCCTCAGTCATGTCGAGAGAACGGAAGAACTCGTTCCAGTTTATCAATTATTAATTTTTGAAAAGAATGTGAATTCTTCACAAAGGTATTGTGCATTATCACATTTGGCACATACATAATTTGGTCAGTATACCTTATGTATAAAGTAAGTACAGTGGGCATACAATTTCATTTTATGTTGTACATCGAATCCATTAAATTGAGCAAAATTTGTATTCATCTAAAACCATTATATTCTAAAAAACATTTCGTTTCGGGTATTCGGGTTGACTTAAAACCCGTAGGTATTATATTTTTACATATGCCAATTTCTTGTAACCCTTTTAACAAGTTCGCTCTCAAGGGTATTTAACGTATGCGTCATCACAGAACAAATAGATATTTATATGTTTTTGTCTAGTGTTGTGGGTTTTGGTTGCCACTGAGTATCTTAGAAACTTAAACTCATAGTAAAAGTAAGTTTTTTAATGCTGTCAATTTTGAATATCTTCTGCCGTCACAGGAATTCAAAATGACTTCCTAGAATTTAGAACTATATATGTCGTTTTGCCATTTGTGAAACACATGCTCCCATCATAGAAAATTATTTTTTTTCAACGATCGTTACGAATTAAATTGATGTATTTTTTTGGTCCGTTTACGATTTTAGATTCTATTTTTTATGGTGGAAATCAATGATTTTGGACCACCATGTTTTACTATGACTCAAACTCCCTTATGGCAGTGAATTAAAATCTTTAGCGTTTTTTCAAGAGATAATTAATTAAATTTTCTCATTCCCCTTGGTCCTTAATATATGCACACAGAATTTTAAAACGTTATTAATCTAACGACAATTCGAAAGTTTTAAATAACAGCTATGTATTTGACTTGGCGAGAATGGAAAAAACGAAATAGTTCGTTATACAAAATACCAAACTTAACTGTTGTTCGTAATATATTACCATCAATGCCAAAATTTTGGCGGTAAGTTAAATGGAACATTCGATATATTGTTCATATTTGAAGTATTTTCTATAGTTGTTGAAAGAAAATTACATATGTGATGACTTGACAAAAGCAATCAAATACTTTAAGAGTAATATATGTAGTTTTCAAAAACTTTATTTTCTTTTCAAATATTTGTGTAATAATTCCACATATTTTCTCCAGCATGTCTAAGTTACAGGCTGGCATTAATTCTCCATAGTATTCGATTTTTAAAAAATGTTCTGTTACAAATTTCAATTTATGTAGTTGATTTTTTATATTTTTATTTATATTTATTTATATACAAGGTGCGACAACTATGTATTACGACTGCCTCTAGAAAACACAATTAAAACACGATATCTGCTAATTTTTCGGTATAAAAAAATAAATAAATATGTGGCACTTAAAGCCCCAAAGGACTCATTGGCCGAGCTTCTCTTCCATTACTGTTGTGCGTCTTAAATTTGGACAGTATTAGAAGGGACCTACTTATTTTAGCCGGTTCCGAACGGCAGAACACTTGTGACATCACTTTTTCTGAGCTTTGTCACAGAGTTCTTTAAGAAGCTTTTTCATGGCAAGTTGTTACTGTCGGAAGAATTGCCAATTGCTTGCCGACAGGTGGGTACCATTCGAAAGAAAAATCTTTTCGATATTAAATTTGTTATGCATCAGCCGGGGATTGAACCCACGACCTACAGATCAGAAGGCGAACACACTAACCACTGAGCTACGGCACCCACAATTTTTCGGTATATTTATTCGAAATATTCTTGTACACTTGTTACATCGATTTAATAGTGATTCAAACGAGTGTTCCAGCTCATTTTTCGGGATTGCCTCCAGTGCCCTAGTCGAAGCCCGTTGTATGGTCTGAATGTCATCAAAAAACATCCTTTCAACTTCAATTTCAGTTTTGGGAACAAAAAAAAGTCGCACGGTGCCAAATCAGGTGAATACGCAGGTGATTCAACATACAGACCTGATTCCGAGCTAAAAATTGACGAACAATGAGTGTAGTGTGACTCGGTGCATTATCGTGCAACAGAGACCTTGTTTTTGGATCGCGTTATTCTGGTCGAACACTACGGATTCTTGACATCAAACGCTTCAAAACTTCGAGGTAACATGTGGAAGGAACTATTTGTTTTGTAAATATATATATATATATATATATATATATATATATATATATATATATATATATATATATATATATATATATATGTATATATATATATATATATATATACATATATATACATATATATATATATATATATATATATATATATATATATTATACATGTATATATATATTATATATATACATATATATATATATATATATATTATATATATATATATATATATATATATATATATATATATATATATATATATATGTGGGCAAGGCTTTTATCTGACACGTTATTATTATTATTATCTGGAAAAACAGGTTTCCTTCTAATATTATGATTGCATAATACGAAGATCTCCAATGTCTTCATTTCGTACACACACAAAATTGTTTTGTACCTCTAATGGTTTTGGAGCTAGGAGTTTAAATAACTTACGAACTGAGATCCGATGTTGTTGGTCATTTTTCAAAAAATCTGTACTTCTACTGAACCGATTGTATTTCTTTTTTAGGTTTTATGGGCAAATAAGTGCGATCTCTCTCGTTACACGTGCGGAAATTCACATCAAAGAAAATACAAAAGAGAGCATGATAGGTACTAAAAACAACAAAGGTATAAAGAAATTATAAAAAAAATTGTAATGCTTGTAATTCAATTAAGATGGCCTTGTAGTATATATTATTATAAAATTATATGAAAATATCCTTAAAGGATATGACTTGGAATCGTAATAATTAATTTGAATTCATGTCAAACATGTCACCTAAGGATATTCCATAGGTAAATATTTTGCCATTTCGTACACTTTTGGCACTTGAAAAAAATCAGTTGTCCTTAAAATGCTGATATAAAGCAAAATCTGTTTTTTTATGTTTGCTACTACTTTTTAAAACAAATGGGCGCTATGATTAAAACCAAAATTTTTTCATACGGTTCTGACTTTCAAAGCCTTGTCTTATACAATGTATATACAGCGTGATTTTTTTTCAACTTTCTTTTTGGCAACACTGTTTTTGGCAGCTCAGCTGATTTCTTTTAACATGTTACTGTCAAACATGTTCAGTTTGGTCTATAATTTAACCATGAATCGACTTACAAACGAACAACGCTTGCAGATTAATGAATTTTATTATCAAAATTGATGCTCAGTTAAGAAATTGCATCGTGCACTTTCTTGTGTTCAGCAACGAAGCTCATTTCTGGTTGAATGGATACGTGAACAATCAAAATTGCCGTATTTGGTGTGAAGAGCAGCCAGAAGCATTGCAATAACTGCCAATGCATCCCGCAAAATGCACTGTTATGGATTGTTATGCACTGTTACTGGTATGGATTATTGGCCGGTGGCATCAAGGCAAGAACGTTACTGTGAATGGCAAGCGCTACCGTGCGATGATTACAAACTTTTTTTGCCAAAATGTAAGAGCTGGACTTGGCTGATATGTGGTTTCAACAAGACAGTGCCACATGCCACACAGCACTTGAAACAATAGCCCAATTGAGAGGTGAGTTCGGTGAACAGTTTAATTCACGTTTGAGGCCAGTCAATTAATTGGCCACCTAGATTGTGCGATTTAACGCCGTTAGACTATTTTTTGTGGGGTTATGTTAAAGTGTTACAAACCGATTTAAATATCGAATCGGAATAAGAAAAATCGGTAAACATGCTACTGTCATGGAAGGTGCTGCCATTTTTTTAACCTGTCAAAGTTGACAGTACAAGCACAAAGACATACCTGACAACAACTCATATAACACTAATTTAAAACTGAAAACAACACGTTAATCACATGCATACATACACACAACAACGCAAACAAATGATGTTTTTAACCTTTTTAATTTGGGTGCCATTATTGTCTGCTCGTGCCGTGGTTCTGCCCCGATAATTCGCCGGCTGCTACCAAATATGGACAATTCGCTGTAATAGGGATCCCTACTACAGCTCATTGAGCTCCTACTCCTGTTGAGCTCAATACGAGGGAGGAAATACCAATGGAGTTCTATACTGCCACACTTAACATATGAATTCACGTTGGCAGATCACCCGTCACTGTACAAATCACAGAATAAATATAGCGAAAGTATATAATAATAAAAAAAAGCATGTACAAACATAAGAGAAAGACACTAATACTAAATATAAACTAAAAACTATTCTAAACTATTCTAAATCAGCGACCAAGGTGTAAGACGTAAAAAAAAACCAACTAACTGACCAACTAAGGTGGACGCAATACGCAGCTAGTTATATTCATTTACACTCATTTGCGTCACCCTTTTGTTTCACTTGTTGCTCGTGCCAGGTGCTAGAGTTTGGTGCCCGTGAGTGTACTGCTGATAAGTGGACCTATTTCAATTACCAGCAAAGGTCCGCCATTGTGGCAATACCAAACGTAAACAAAGCGATCACAGTGTATAAAGTTTAACACTTTTCTTTCGGAAAGAAACTACATGTGCCGCGCGAGAGAGTGCGTACACGCACTAAAAATAAAAATATTGGCCAACACTCAGGAAATTGAGTGGCCACCGATGCACCACATATATATATATATACTTAGTATATAATAACACACCGCTTGTTAAGGTAACCGACCACACCGGCATACCAAAATACACACACACTCACGGACGGGCATGAATCCAGCCACCGTCCACTCACAATTACGGAGGAGCAATCTTCATTGGAACACCCACTTTTAGCAAATAGCACAGGGGTGGTACATTAGGTCGGTAGAAACTCATTTATGGTGGGTAAATACTACAAAGGAACACTTGAGGTTAATGATCTTTGGGACAGAAATTGGTCTTCTCGAGACAAAAACATCGATATATCACACTATAAATTCCGATGAGATAACGAAAAATTTAAATTGGCGATCCCTACATTGGGCCAAAAAAAAAAATTTTTTCGAAATCAGCTTGCAAAAATACTTCATATTCTTTTTACCCCAGGCTCACTCCCGAATAAAGCCTCTTTATTAAACGAGAGGTTCCCGTTTTGTGCAACTTTCCCCACTGTGCAATTTCACGGTTTTTGCGATGCTTCTGAGAAAGCTTACGCAGCAGCAGTATATATGTTTATAGAGAATCCCACGGGTGAAATTTATACCCATTTGCTGGCACAAAATCGCGTGTCGCCCCCGTCAAACTCAATCGTTATTATGGCTGGATCTTTGTGGAGCGGATTTACTGGCTAGATGCTAGATTCGTTGATATCACAACTTCGCATCTCGACGTACACGTTGTTTGCTTGGACCGATTCGACCATTGTTCTCTCATGGCTACAAAAACCCCCATGTCACTGGACGACATTTGTGGCGAATCGAGTTTCTTCTGTTATCGAGAAAGTTGGAAGCTCCAATTTGTTTCACGTCAGCTTTTCGGACTACCCTTCCAATCTGGCAACTCGAGGAACTACTGGTAAGGAGCTGGCTTGTCATGGATTATGGTGGCAAAGACCATCGTGGTTGAAAATATGCCACGTTGACCTATTACATCTTTAACGAATGATCTGATTGGCATTCCAGAATCCAGAATCATAAGGTCTCACTACGTGAGAATGGAAGTTGATGATATTTTGGAGCGTTTCTCATATATGTTTAGATTTATTCGTAAGGCTACCCGGCGAACTCAGCATTGTTTTACGTGTCTAAGTATCTCGTCAGCGGAGATAGTTTTCACCCTAAATAAGCTTATTGTGCTCTGCCAAATGCGGCATTTTCCCCAGGAGTATGCGTAGTTAACATAGAAGAACCCAATTCCACGTAAGAGTGACCTTTACCAGCTATTGCTTGAGTTTGTGCATCTCGTGTCTATGCATAGTGCTAACCAGCTACTTCTGCGTTTGATACGCATGGAATACTGGTTTCCCAAGCTAAAGGATTTAGTCAAGACTACAGTGCATAAATGCAAAATATGTATACTCGAAAAGCGAAAGCAGTATACACAGATACTGGCCGCGTTTCCATCCGAACGGACCTTCCTCATAAGACCATTCTTCACTATCGATGTGGCTTTCGCCTGCCCGTTTGACATAAAGTCATACCTTGGCCGCGAACGTTGCATTACAAAGCATTACGTCATACACGTGAAAATGTGGAATCTTCAAATAGTAATCAAAATCTAGAATAGAGATTCAGTCCCGCTGGGGTTCCCCACTGGGTGGTCTGTGAGAAGCCGGTGTCAAAAGCTTTAAAGCCCATCTGAAGAAGCTTTCTCCCAATTTTAAATACACTCTAGAGGAGTTCAGCACCTTACTCGCGCGTATCGAGGCATGCCTCAACTCCAGGCCTTTAAGCCCAATGTCTAACAACCCAGCAGACTTGACTCCCCTTACGCCTAACCATTTTTTTATCGGGTCGCTTTTATTAGCACCCGCTGAGCTCGATTTAGCAGATCAATCCTTGAGCGTACTTAATCGGTGGCAACGTCTCAGGATAATCCACCAATCCTTCTGCATGAGGTGGAAAGAAGAATATCTGAAGGAACTGCACAAACGTACTAAATGGAAGACCCCGGAAACCGACATTTGCGTGGGAGATCTAGTGGTCATACGCAACGAACATTTTAGTGGAGGCTCGATCGGATTCAAAAAACGTACTTAGGTCCCATTCCCGTGTACGTGTGGCCAATATTCGTACCGCTAAAAGCACAATTACTCTGCCTGTTTATGTCACAATTTCAACAGACGGGCTGGATGTATGCGCCCTTCTAAATAGGCTATCCTATCAGTTAAGCTATAGTTTAAGAGAAAAATAATGAATTGTACTATTTTCTTAAGTTCCCTTTGAGGTTATTTCCCATTATTTTTCACTATTATTTTTAAATTTTTTTTTATTTGCCCGAATTAAAAAAAATGTTTTTTTTTATATATTTGTGAAGAATTTTGTTATTATTTTATTTTATATTTACATTATTATTTCATTTTATATTTTTGATAATCTGATATTTCTTTTTTTATTAACCTTAATTTAAGTTCAGTATATATACCAGGTGTACAAGCTTAAATCCGCTGTTTGCTCGTAGAAGGCGTTAGTGAGCATATTGAGCTATTATCGACTGTGCATCCTTTTTTTATGAGTTCTACATCTGTTTACACCAATTAGTAAACATCATCAGTGATTTCATACAACAACATACATTTTTCCTCATATAATCATGTCTAGTTTCGTGCCAGAAAAATAGCATATGAGGGAAGCTGCTGAGTCGCATCTAATGCTTGTAGAGACAGTGCGCTATCGGAACTGGACTGGTTTCCTCGGTTCAAAGAAGGCCATTTTGACTTGAGTGACAAGAAGCGTGTAAATAGACCCAGAAAAGTTGAGGACCATGATTTGCAGGCTCTTTTGGATGAGGACGGCACCCAATCGCAAAAAATGCTTGCCGAACAGTTAGGTGTTACTCAACAAGCCATTTCCATACGTTTAGGAGCCATGGGGAAGGTTCAAAAATTTGGAAAATGGGTAGCCCATGAATTGAACGATAGGCAGATGGAGCGACGCCAAAACACATGCGAAATCTTGCTTGCTAGACAAAAAAGAAAGTCGTTCCTGCATCTTGTGGTGACTTGCGATGAAGAGTGGATATACTTTGAGAATCCTAAACGAAAAAAATCGTGGGTCGTGGGTGGCAAGACGATGCTGTGCGTTTGGTGGGATCAGCAGGGTGTCATCTACTACGAGCTGTCAATGCTCACCGCTACCACCAACAGCTAGTGAAATTGCGCCGTGCTTTGGGTTTAAAAGGCCTGGTTATGAACAAAAACATGAGAACGCCACATCGCACACGTCAAAACTGGCCCAAAACTACTTGGACACACTCAACTGGGAGGTGCTACCTCATCCCGCTTATTCACCAGACCTGGCACCTTATAACTATCACTTGTTTTCGTCGATGGGTCACGCGCTCGCCGAATAGCACTTCGATTCGTATGAAGACGTCGGAAAATGGCTTGACGAGTGGTTTGCCTTGAAAAATGAGGAATTCATAAATTGCCCAAAAGATAGAAAAAATGTATAGCTAGCCACTTTTTGGCTCGGAATCAGGTCTGTGTGTTGAATCACCCGCCGTATTCACCTGATTTGGCACCGTGCGACTTCTTTTTGTTCCCAAAACTGAAATTGAAGTTGAAAGGATGTTTTTTGATGACATTCAGACCATACAACGGGCTTCGACTAGGGCACTGGAGGCAATCCCGAAAAATGAGTTGGAACACGAATCACTATTAAATCGATGTAACAAGTGTATTGAATCAGGTGGAGAATATTTCGAATAAATATACCGAAAAATTAGCAGATATCGTGTTTTAATTGTGCTTTCTAGAGGCAGTCTTAATACATAATTGTCGCACCTTATATATATATATATATATATATATATATATATATATATATATTTATATATATATATATATATTTATATATATATATATTTATATATATATATATATATATATATATTTATATATATATATATATGTGTGTGTGTGTGTGTGTGTGTATATATGTATATAAATATATATGTGTGTGTGTGTATATATATATACATATATATGTATATATTCAGCCTAAATCGATATTCGGTTGTTATGGCCACATAAGTAAGGAAGTATATATATACATATATATATATATATATATATACATATTTATATACATGTATATATATATATATATATATATATGTATATATATATATATATATATACATAAATATATGTATATATATATATATATACATAAATATATATATATATATATATATATATACATATATATATATATATATATATATATATATATATATATATATATATATATATTCTTCTTCTTCTTATGTGGTCATAACAACCGAATATCGATTTAGGCCGAATATAACATGCTTCGACAGCCATCTCTGTTCTTCGCTAGCTGGCGCCTGTTAGAAATTCCAAGCGCTGTCAGGTTCTCCAGTACTTGGTCTTTCCACCGGAAGTTTGGTCTTGGGTCTTGGTTTCCGAATATAACACCTTCTTAGCTGGAGCGTGTTCTTCCATTCGCTCGACATGACCTAGCCAGCGCAGCCGCTGGATTTTGATGCGCTTTACTATGTCAATATCGGCATACAGCTCGTACAGCTCATGGTTGTACCTTATTCGGTACTCGCCACCAACGCAAATAGGTTCAAAGATCTTACGTAGGACTTTTCTCTCGAAAACTCCAAGCATTCGCTCATCCGAGTTGGAAATTGTCCAGGCTTCAGCGCCATATGTTAGGACAGGCATGATAAGAGACTTGTAGAGTGTAGTTTTCGTTCTTTAAGAGAGGGCTCGACTTCTCAATTGCTTACTCAGCCCAAAGTAACACCTGCTAGCCAGAGTTATCCTACGCATGATCTCCAGGCTTACGTCATTACAGTTGTTGAAGCTGGTTCCAAGATAGACAAAGTCCCTTACTACTTCAAAAGCGTAGTTGTCAACAGTGACGTGCTGTCCAAGACGCCGGGACTCTTTGTTTGTTGACACTAGATACTTCGTCTTGCCCTCGTTCACCGTGAGACCCATCCGACGCGACTCTCTTTCCAACTCTGAGAATGCTGCACTGACTGCTCGCGTGTTCATGCCGATTATGTCAATATCGTCGGTATACGCTAACAGCATGACACTTTTGTTGAAGATAGTGCCATTATGTTGTAGATCAGCAGCGCGTATTATTTTCTCCATAAGATTGAGGAAGTCGCACGATAGCGAATCACCTTGCCTGAAACCCCGTTCGGTACTAAACGGTGCGGAGAGGTCCTTCCCAATTTTCACTGCACAACGGGAGTTATGCAGTGTCATTCTACAAAGTCGAATGATCTTTGCAGGAATACCGAACTCAGACATTGTTGCGTAGAGGTAATCCCTTACCGGACTGTCTAAAGCGGCTTTATAATTAACAAATAGGTGGTGTGTGTCGATTTTTTCTCTAGGGTCTTCTCCAGGACTTGACGCAGTGTGAAAATTTAGTCGATGGCAGATTTACCAGGTCTGAAGCCACACTGATAAGGTCCAATCAGGTTTTTGAGCATGGGCTTCAATCTTTCACACAATAGAACCTTGTATGCGATGCTCAGGAGACTTATTCCACGGTAGTTTGCTCAAATTTATGTACGGACAGAGAACACTGAGCCACCAATCATCAGGCATGCTTTCATCCGACCATATTCTGCTTATGAGCTGGTGCATGCAGGCGAGCAGTTCATCGCCTCCGGTCTTAAACAACTCAGCAGGCAGGCCATCAGCTCCTGTAGCTTTGTTGTTCTTCAGCCTTAAAATGGCCGTTTCAACCTTGGGGTTATCGGGCAATCTCCTCCACTGGCGGAATTGTTCGTAGGATCGCTATTCAGTAACGTGGAGAAGTGTTCCCTCCATAGGTTCAGTACACTCTGGACATCTGTAACCAGATTCCCATTTCCATCACGACAAGAAGAGGTTCCGGGATTTAAACCGCCACTTAGGCGCTTGATCTTTTCGAAGAATTTTCGAGTCTCATTCTTGTACACATTTCTATCTCCTCACACTCGCGTCTTGCCAACTCCCTCTGCTGGAATCTGGTACCACCAATTACCATGTTTCGTGCTGCGGCGAAGTCGATCAGCCTCATTCCGTTATCGGAGGTGTTCTGTTCTGTTAAAGAATTTTGCCCTGATGCGGATTGTGGCTAGCCGTTCGTTCACAGGCGTGAACTGTGAGACAAGATGTCGTAGTGTCTTGCTGACGAAAAATCCACATCCTAATTCATGCCTTTCAGCATGGCAACTGTAGTAGATGTCACAGGACGCTCTTTTGGAGCAGCCCTGTCCCGTCCACCGCATTTATTTAGTTTGTAAGATTTGAATACTTATTGTTAGTTTCTTGTATTTAAGAAAGATTCAATAAAAAAAAAAATAAGCTAACAAAAAAAAAAAAAAAAAAAAAATTTCCTGGAGAGCGGTGATGTCAGCTCTGTATTTTTCGAGGACATCAACCAGCTGGATAGAGGCGCCCTCCCTATAAAGGGACCGGACATTCCAGGTGCATATCCGTAAATCATGGTCCTTTTTTCGTTTGCGGGGGTCATCAACAATAGCGGTAGTCCTTATCCGAGAAAAATCTTTTCGATATTAAATTTATTATGCATGAGCCGGGGATTGAACCACGACCTACAGATCAGAAGGCCAACACACCAACCACTGAGCCACGGCACCGACATATATATATGTATATATATATATGTATATGTATATATATATATATATATATATATATGTAGATTTACATATATATATATATATATATATATATATATATATATATATGTAGATTTACATATATATATATATATAGATATATACATATACATATATATATATATATATATATA
This sequence comes from Megamerina dolium, assembly GCA_963854835.1. NCBI lineage: Eukaryota > Metazoa > Arthropoda > Insecta > Diptera > Megamerinidae > Megamerina > Megamerina dolium. The sequence goes on from OY978525.1 coordinate 82,951,836, forward strand.
TATATACATATATATATATATATATATATATATATATATATATATATATATATATATATATATTTATATATATTTGTTTTTCATTTTTTGTTTTTTTTTTTAAACATGATCAAAACCAAATTAAAAAAATTAAAATTTTAATATAAAGTAAGTCATTCCATGTCTGTTATTCTATAGTGAACACAATTGCCATTTACCTCAATGCTGATGGTAGCGAATTCATAGATTCATCATGAGATGAATTCAGTGATTGCTGTGATGAATTCAAATGCTGCACGTGAGGTTGCTGATGATGATGGTGTTCCATAATCGATGTAGTCGTCATTCCAACAACTGGTGTGGGATAATGATGTTGCTGCTGATGCTGATCTACCACGCCACCAGTGCCATTGCCGCCGCTGCCGCTCATGTTGGCGCTGCCACTACCGCCACCGCCTGTACTACTGTGTCGTTCGCGCTTTTTCGATGAAGGTTCGCGATCAGCACGACGTGGTTTACTGCTGCTGCTGCGTTTCTTAGGTGGTGGTGCCTTTGAAATGCAGCCGTGGCAGTACCATTTACCGCGCGGCACTTTTAACAGTGGCGGAATGTAGCAGTCAGCGTGATAGGCACGTGGGCACAAATCACAATATATCATCTTGCCGACAGGTGGGGGACGATGGCCACCACAAACGATACATTTGCGTTCATTCGTGGCCTTATTAACACATTCATAACAATACCTATATGAATAAAATAAGATTAAAAAAAATAGTAATTAATGTACAGAAATGCTTTGAAGATACAAAAAGTAAATCGAGATTAATTACAACTGTGCTGGATGGATGGTGTGTGTGGATGGTTTCGTGGTTTAACATCGATTCTCAAGCACATTCATCGCCCGCTCAATGATACAAATAAAATAAAAATCATAAATAAATAAATAAATAAAAGTATGAATGTAACTTGTAAATAACGGTTTCATTGGATATTGAAAAATGAATGCAAATGACTTATACAGCTTGTGTTTTTCAATTTTATACCGGTGACAAACAAATAATATATATGATAGGTGCTCATTGAGGGAACAAAGATTAGCGTTATCTTTAGTTAGGGAGCCACCTAACTAACTAACCAACCAACCATCGCATCTACAAATGCACGTACAGAATTTAAAAAAAAAAAACAACAAACTACTTTCTTCATTAGGTAGTTTTTTCAGTTAAAACATAAATACTTATTTAATACTCACCAATCGCCATCTGGTATGTTATCCATTTTCGGTTTAAAACAGTATGTATGATAGCCTTTGTCGCAACCATCGCATAGCAGCAATTTATCTTCATTCTCGCCAGATGTGCAAAACTGGCAATTCTGTAAGGAATTCGAAGAAGATTTTGAAGAGGTACTACTAGTTGGTGATCTTCTACCTAAATCATCATCATGATTATCATTATCATTATTATTATCATTATCATCTTTATTATGATTATTTGCTATTGCTGTTGTTGTTATAGTTGCCGTAATGCTTTTTGGAATCTTTAAGGGTGAACTACTACAAATGGGCACTGCCCAAAGATTATTTGTTGGGGGTGGTGGTCTTGTTGTTGTTATTGTCTTTATATTGAAATTCTTTTTATCGAAGCCGTTAATAGAGAATAATGACGGCGAGAGTGGAGGTTTTAAGTTAATTTTAATTGTAGTCGAATTATTTGTTGCTACTGCTGTTGATGTCGAAGAATTAATAAAGTGTCTTGCAGTGTCAATACCATCATTTAGATTGCCATCACAAGAATCTTTACGATTATGCTTTTTATGTTTCTTCTTCTTTTTCGATGAAGATTTCGATTTTTTCGATTTCGATTTATGGCGTGTGGTATTTTTCGATGATTTCCATATTGTTGATGCATCTTTCAAAATATCCTTGTCTTTCTTTTTCTGAGCTGCTCTGTTAATGACCACATTGAAAGGTGCACGTTGTAGCTTATACTGACCACGACGATCATCTTCGTCCTCGTCTTCCATTGGGGTATCGTTCGCATATGTTGTATTCGTCGAATCATCCAATGAATCCTCACTAATACTATTTTGCTTAGTGATTGGATTTTGACTCGAGATAATCAACGCCGTCGTCGTTTCCTTATTTGCTACCTGTTTGCTAACATTACTACTGCTAATGCTATTGCCAACATTCTTACTGGATGATACTTTCGTTGGTTCCATCGCAACTTCCGCGTAATCGAAATGTGTGATTACGTTCAGTTTCGGTTGATTTGTTGGTGCCTTCAGTGTAGTTACTCTTAATAGTGAAGTTGCATAATCTGCTGGATAGCCAGTATGTTTTTTGGTGGCATCCTTTTTTTTTCGCTTCTTTGAGGGAGTAGCAAGGAACACGTCGTGTTTAGTCATTTTTGTGGTGGCTCTGTTATTAGTTCTACTCGTTTTAGTCGTACTAGACGTCATTGACGCCGATATTTTTGTCATGCCCTCTTTAGTTTTCTTATTATTACTTTTCTTTTTTGCTAGTAGTTTTCCTCTATTACTAATGGTTTTGCTTCCTAGGCCACCATCCTTTTTAGATTTTATTTGCGATTTTTTCTGCCGTTTGGTTTTTTTCAATTTTTGCTAAGGTTCATTCATCATTAAGGATCGAAAAAGGAGGGAATGACAAGAGGGAGTAAGTGGATAAGATGGCATCCGTTAAATTGAAGGAATAGTCACAACAGCAACAATGGCAAATAGTAATACAGTTTTTTTTGTTTCAAGATTTCAATTCAATTTTAAAGAGACGCGCACAATTTTGCGCCCATTGAACAAGACGAATGTAGAAAAACAAGTTAAAGCAAACAAGTATGTGTGTATGTGTGTGTGGGCAAGTGTATAGATGTACGAATAATCAATGATCAAGTATACGTGAGTACGTGATTGTTATTTTAGTCATCATCATCAATTGGCAAAACAGAAATAATAATGATAAACAAATGAATAAACAACAGAGACAATTTACCACAACAATCACCATTTATTATGAATAATTAAAATAGAAATGTTAAAACCAAGAATAAAAACACAATATCACCAACGGCAGATAAGCAAGTGCGCGATCAGGCAAAAAGCACAAGAGTGTGCGGAAAGGGTAGGTCATCAGGACAGGTTAATTGAGGATCGCAAGGAAAATTTCAACAGAAGCGGTTAATAGGAATAATGGTGGTGGCATGTATATGATTTTGCGTATGTGTTCGTGAATATGAGTGTGTGTGTGTTTAGTCAGATGATTTTATAATTGTAATTTAATTTTTTTTGTTTGTTTGTTTGTAATTTTATGAATTCATTCGTTTTGCAAATACAACGACACAACACGTGTAGCAATAGTTAGCAGCATTCGTTTACATTCCCGAGCATTACAATATTCCAAAAAGATCAATTTTGCAAACAAACAACAACAAATTTTTGCATATTCGTTTCATTTTGTTTAATTTTTTCATGTAAATTTTTTTTTATTTATTTTAATTAGAGTAACGATAACGAAAGGAAAGGAAAAAAAGAAAGAAAAATAAATTAATTAGTCTCAAAAAGGATATATGTATGTATGTATGTTTCTATTTATTATATCGTTTTTTTCTTTTTTTTTTTTGTCTTAAGGACAAATACAACAACAAAACAGAAAAATAAATTATATAGTTCATATATGAAACAATGTATTTACGAGCGAACGAGTGAGTAAAATACTAAAAATCTTTTTAAACGAAGAATAAATAATTTACAGCGTATTTTGATTTATAACAAAATTAATCAACAAAAACGAAATATGTAAGTAAATACGAACTTAAACAAAATTAATCAAATTCGTATTTCAGTAATTCACTAATTTGAGAAATAATTGTGGGTTATTTTGGATTGCTTGTGGTTGGATGCTGAGCGGATCGACAATTGTGTGTATTATAATGAGAATCAACTTTTCCTATAGATGTAATAAATGTGAGGGATAATTAGGAGAGCGACAGTAACAATAACAATTTTTAAAAATTTAATACATAAATAATGCATAGGAACCAAGTTCGATAAGTTTTTATTGATAGAAAATATTTCCATCAAAAATTTATATTAGCCACTAAATGAAGTCTCCACCGCTCTTGAAGTAAAAATTAATTTTTACCATTTTTGATATTTCATTGTTGTTTCATTCTGCACCACTTTCGATTTGTACTCATATAGCTCAATACGCTAAATTCTGGATTACATTTCTTGAATGCACAGAATATTCCAGTCGAAATTTTTGTCTATGAAATTTCACATAATCAGGGTTGTCGCAGAATACGATTGCAATCGTAATCGGTTTTGAATTCGGCCTCAATTTCGTTGATAAAAGGTAAACCTGATTATGTCGGTCTTGAGTTCAAATCAGATTTATTAACCGATTCGAACATAAAATCGACATAATCAGATTTATATTTTATCAAGGAAATTCAGGTCGAATTCAAATCCGATTTCGATAGCAATCATATTCTACGACAAACCTGAATATTTGTTTAAAACTTCTTTTGTTTAAGCGAATATGCAATAAGTTGTTGCGTTTTGAAATGAAAATGTTTGTTTTGCTTATACATTCTTTGGGAATTATTCGAAAACGGTGTATTTTTCGTGCATTTACGATAGTCCACTAACCTTCGAGTAAATAGGAACGTGTCATCATGAACATAAAAACTATTTTGCGCACAATAAAAAAAGCCAGAGTATTAAGTTTTCAAATGAGCCACTTACCGATCAGAGAATTTCAAACGACATTTCGACTGGAATAAAGGGTGAGTAATTTTTTGTGGAGATTTGAATTATTTCGTTTTTTTAATTTATATGAGTTAATAAACCGTACAAAGTGCCCCAAATTAATATGTACAACTTCAAGTTGGACTACTTCATACATAAAAAAAATTTATAATATTCTCGGAATAGCATCCTTTACATTGTTTAGGACTTATCTTTAAATACAATATGTAGTGGTGGTGTTTTCGAAAGGTAGCGTGTCTAACTGCCTCAACCGGGTGGGGCTAGCGCAATCCTTGTTGAACTCATCGCAGGTCAACTCACTGGCTGTCATGTAGTTTGATCTGAGCGCTGTGTGATGAAACCTTTATTTGTTAATGAGGGGTAGTCATGTAGCTTGATCTGCTTACTATGTGATGGCGCCTTTAATATTATTAATGGGGCCCTCCATGTGACGACCACCGGGCAACGTCCTCCTGGCACCCGCTGGGAGCCGGCTGAAGTGAGTGGCGAAAATCTCCTCGGTTAGAGGTTGTGCGTTGGGTTTGGGACCCGCCACATAAAAAATCCCCCCCCCCCAATGGAAAAAACAGCAATGCCTCGGATAAGGACTACCGCTTTTGTTGATGACCCCCGCAAACGAAAAATGATTTACGGATATGTACCTGGAATGTCCTGTCCCTTTATAGAGAGAGTTCCTCTATCCAGCTGGTTGATATCCTCGAAAAATACAGAGCTGCCATCACGCTCTCCAGGAAATGCGATGGACGGGACAGGGCTGCTCCAAAAGAGCGTCCTGTGACATTTACTATAGTTGCCATGCTGAAAGGCATGAATTAGGATGTGAATTTTTGATTAGCAAGAGCCTACGACATCATGTCTCAAATTTCACGCCTGTGAACAAGCGGCTGGCCACAATCCGCATCAAGGCAAAATTCTTCAACATCAGTCTTATATGTGCCCACGCTCCGACGGATGAGAAGGACAATGTGACCAAAAAGAGCTTCTTTCAGCACCTCGAAGAAGCTTATGACCGCTGCCCCCACCACGATATCAAAATCGTGCTTGGCGACTTTAATACCAGGGTGGACAAGGAAGGTACCTTTGGTCGGAAAATTCAGCCTCCACCAGAACACCTCCAATAACGGAATGAAGCTGATCGACTTCGCCGCAGCACGAAAATGGTAATTGGTGGCTGTCTCCAGATCAATGTACAAGAAACCAAATTGATCATGTGGTGATTCCAGGGCATGCTCCAGTGTGATGGACGTGAAATCGATCCGTGATGCCAACATCGACTCGGATCACTATCTTGTTGCAGCTAAGGTGCACAGACGCTTATGTGTCGCAAATAACAAGAGAAGTCCCACACAGAGAAAGCTCGACGTCAGTAAGCTGCGATCACCAGAGACAGTAGATGCATTTTCCACTCGACCATCGGATCTGCTTATGCAGAACACTCCCCCACTTGATGATACATGCGCACGGTGGCCACATATATCCTACTCCATGACTACAGCTGCCGAGAAGATAGTCGGTTACTACCGGCCTCTGAGGAATGAGTGGTATAATCAGGAGTATCGCGACGCTACCGCAGAGAAAGACGCCGCCTACAGAAAAACCCTGCGTGCAGGCGCAAAGCGAGCTGTTAAGGAGCGGTACAGAGAGAAAAGGAGTGCAGAGCGACGTCTTTTCAGGCGCAAGAAAAGAGAACAAGAAAGACGCGAGCGTTAGGAGATAGAGATGTGTACCGACAAGAATGAGACTCGAAAATTCTTCGAAAAGATCAAGCTCCTGAGTGGAGGTTTAAATCCCGGAGCCTCTTCTTGTCGTGATGGAAATGGGAATCTGGTTACAGATGTCCAGAGTGTACCGAGCCTATGGAGGGAACACTTCTCCACGTTACTGAATGGCGATGCTACGAACAATTCCGCCAGTGGAGGAGATTGCCCGATAACCCCAATTACAGATGATGGTGTTGATATTCCACCACCCGACTATGATGAGGTTGAAACGGACATTTTAAGGCTGAAGAACAACAAAGCTACAGGTGCTGATGGCCTGCCTGCCGAGTTGTTTAAGACCGCAGGCGATGAGCTGCTCACCCGCATGCACCAAGAAAAACAGATCGACACACACCACCTATTTTTTATTAAAAAGCCGCTTTCGACAGTCCGGTAAGGGATTACCTCTACGCAACAATGTCTGAGTTCGGTATTCCTGCAAAGCTCATTCGACTTTGTAGAATGACACTGCATAACTCCTGTTGTGCAGTGAAAATTGGGAAGGACCTCTCCGCACCGTTTAATACCGAACGGGGTTTCAGACAAGGTGTTTCGTTATCGTGCGACTTCTTCAATCTTATTATCGAGAAAATAATACTAGCTGCTGATCTACGACATAATGGCGCTATCTTCAACAAAAGTGTCATCCTGTTGGCGTATGCCAACGATATTGACATAATCGGCATGAACACGCGAGCAGTCAGTGCAGCATTCTCAGAGTTGGAAAGAGAGTCGCGTCGGATGGGTCGAGGGCAAGACGAAGTATCTAGTGTCAACAAACAAAGAGTCCCGGCGTCTTGGACAGCACGTCACTATTGACAACTACGCTTTTGAAGTAGTAAGGGACTTTGTCTATCTTGGAACCAGCATTAACAGCAGTAATGACGTCAGCCTGAAGATATTGCGAAGGATCATTCTTGCAAATACGTGCTACTTTGGGCTGAGTAAGCAATTGAGAAGTCGGGCCCCCTCTCGAAGAACGAAAACTACACAGGCGCTGAAGCCTGGACAATTTCCACCTCGGATCAGCGAATGCTTGGAGTTTTCGAGAGAAAAGCTCTACTCAAGATCTTTGGACCTATTTGCGTTGGTGGCGAGTACCGAATAAGGTAAAACCATGAGCTGTACGAGCTGTATGCCGATATTGACATAGTAAAGCGCATCAAAATCCAGCGGCTGCGCTGACTAGGTCATGTCGAGCGAATGGAAGAACACGCTCCAGCTAAGAGGGTGTTATATTCGGAACCCGCTGGAGGATGACGCAGAAGAGGAAGACCTAACCTCCGGTGGAAAGAGCAAATACTGGAGAACCTGACGGCGCTTGGAATTTCTAACTGGCGCCAGCTAGCAAAGAGCAGAGATGGCTGGCGAAGCATGTTATTTTCGGCCTAATCGATATTCGGTTGTTATGGCCACATAAGTAAGTAAGTCGTGTGGCTGGCAGGATCTAGTACTGTATGATTGTTCTTTGTAACAAGAACAAGAAGTCGGTGCAGGCGGTACTTGACGATGACTGTTCGAAGTGTTCTCCATTCTCTGAAGAAGGATCTGATATCTTTTCCTGCAAGATGAACAAGTGAAGAGGCTCTTAGATACCGCTTAGATTGGAAAACATCAAAATCACTCCACTTAGGAATCTTACGCTTGTTCTTTATCGACTGTTCCCACAGGCACAATGTACAAAAATTGCATACCAAAAATTGCATACCACTGGTATGTGTCAACGTCCAAAACCTTTAAATTGGCAATGCAGTCATTTATGGTGTGCTGTAAGCGCTTCAGATTGGGTCCGTTTATAGCAAAAAAAAATTCAAACTGAAATCAAAGTTTGCTAGATCTAACGCGAGACCAATATTTTAATAGTATCGTTTCTAATTAGTTGACTACAGGTGTATATATATACATATATATACATATATATATATATATATATACATACATATATATATACAGTGGCTCCCAGCTTATTTCGTACAGTGACAGTTTAAAAATTGCTGCAGTCGTAATTCCTAATATAGCAAAAATTTGAACAAAATATAAATGCCATTTTAGAAAGGAAGGTTTGTTTTTTATTTTCCAAAATTTACTTTTTCAAAATTTTAGTGTTTGACACTATAAAAAAATAAAATAAGAAAAAAATAGGAAAATTCATGTCACAGCTTATTTCGTACAGTCTCTTTAAGTTCAAACTAAAAACAAAGTAAGTTGATTTTAATATTTAGTTGACATCCCTTAGCGTTAATGACAGCCTGGAGTCTATTTGGCATTGAATCCACCAATTTTTGAGTGATGTCTGGTGTGATTTTTTTCCATTCTTCCATCAGTACCTTCTTTAGGTCTTGCTTATTAGAAATCTTGTGTGTTCTTATTTTATTGTCCAAAATAGACCAAAGATTTTCAATCACATTCATGTCAGGTGACTGTGGTGGTGGAGACATCAAGTGTGGGCAGTTCCAAATAAGCCAAGATTGCACAATCCCAGATTTATGTTTTGGGTCATTATCTTGGTAGTACCGAAATTCTTCCCGCAAACCCAGTTTGTCTGCACTTTGAAATAAATTGTTTTTCAGAATCTCGAGGTACTTCATTTTGTCCATTGTTTCCTCAATAAAAACCAATTCACCTACTCCGGCTGCTGACATACAGGCCCAAACCATCACGCTACCGCCACCATGCTTCACTGTGGGCTTAAGGTTCTCCTTGTTTAGCTCGGTATTCGCTTTACGCCAAACATATGACATTCCGTCCGAGCCAAAAATATTAAACTTAGACTCATCCGCGAAAATAACGGTATTCCAGAACGCAGGAGTATTAATAATATGCTCTTTGGCGAAGTCAAGTCGGCGTTGTATATTCATTTTCGAAATGAATGGTTTCTTTCGGGCTACTCGACCGTTCAAGTCATGATTGCGCAGCACACGTCGGACAGTTTCAGCACTGGATGATTTTCCTATTTCACGCTGAACCTCTGCAGCCAACTTCGGAGCGGATAACTTTGGATTTTTCTTAATTTTTCGTACAATATAACGCTCGTCTGAAGCGTTGAAAATCTTATTAGGTGCTTCTCTGCCCTTGTTCTCCAACCGATTTTCGCGAACGAAGCGTTGAATGATGTATTGGACAGTTGAGGCACTTAAATTTGTCATTTCAGCAATTTTTCGCACACTCTGACCTTTCCTAAAATGGTTAATTACCAGTTTACGCTGTTCCATCGTTGTACGACGACCCATAACGCTAAATGTTTAATTTACAGCACTTTAACTATTTAAAATAATAATAATAAAAATTGTTATAATAGTTAAAAAGGTCCAAAAACTCATACAATTCAAAAAAAATTTGTAACTGCGCGGCAGAATGAAACTTACTTACATTGAAGTTTGTGTACGAAATAAGATGTGAGCTGAAAATCAGCTGATCAATAGTTTTTCTCTCTTGCATGACAAAAAGAACAATTTTTGGGGTTCCCCGTTTTCTTATTAGGTTTACTAAACACATACATAGACATCTACATTCAAAACTTATTGATAAGTTTTTTAGTTTCGATGTTACAGCCATGTACATAAAAATATATACACTGTACGAAATAAGCTGTGAGCCACTGTATATATATATATATATATATATATATATATATATATACATATATATATGTATATATATATATATATATACATATATATATATATATATATATATACATATATATATATATATATATATGTATATACATATATATATATATATATATATATATGTATATACATATATATATATATATATATATATATATGTATATACATATATATATATATATGTATATACATATATATATATATATATATATATATATATATATATATATGTATATACATATATATATACAGTGGCTCACAGCTTATTTCGTACAGTGTATATATTTTTATGTAAATGGCTGTAACATCGAAACTAAAAAACTTATCGATAAGTTTTGAATGTAGATGTCTGTGTATGTGTTTAGTAAACCTAATAAGAAAACGGGGAACCCCAAAAATTGTTCTTTTTGTCATGCAAGAGAGAAAAACTATTGATCAGCTGATTTTCAGCTCACATCTTATTTCGTACACAAACATTGAAAGTAAGTTTCATTCTGCCGCGCAGTTACAAAGTTTTTTTGAATTGTATGAGTTTTTGGACCTTTTTAACTATTATAACTATTTTTTTATTCTTATTTTAAATAGTTAAAGTGCTGTAAATTAAACATTTAGCGTTATGGGTCGTCGTACAACGATGGAACAGCGTAAACTGGTAATTAACCATTTTAGGAAAGGTCAGAGTGTGCGAAAAATTGCTGAAATGACAAATTTAAGTGCCTCAACTGTCCAATACATCATTCAACGCTTCGTTCGCGAAAATCGGTTGGAGAACAAGGGCAGAGAAGCACCTAATAAGATTTTCAACGCATCAGACGAGCGTTATATTGTACGAAAAATTAAGAAAAATCCAAAGTTATCCGCTCCGAAGTTGGCTGCAGAGGTTCAGCGTGAAATAGGAAAATCATCCAGTGCTGAAACTGTCCGACGTGTGCTGCGCAATCATGACTTGAACGGTCGAGTAGCCCGAAAGAAACCATTCATTTCAAAAATGAATATACAACGCCGACTTGACTACGCCAAAGAGCATATTATTAAGACTCCTGCGTTCTGGAATACCGTTATTTTCGCGGATGAGTCTAAGTTTAATATTTTTGGCTCGGACGGAATGTCATATGTTTGGCGTAAAGCGAATACCGAGCTAAACAAGGAGAACCTTAAGCCCACAGTGAAGCATGGTGGCGGTAGCGTGATGGTTTGGGCCTGTATGTCAGCAGCCGGAGTAGGTGAATTGGTTTTTATTGAGGGAACAATGGACAAAATGAAGTACCTCGAGATTCTGAAAAACAATTTACTTCAAAGTGCAGACAAACTGGGTTTGCGGGAAGAATTTCGGTACTACCAAGATAATGACCCAAAACATAAATCTGGGATTTGCAATCTTGGCTTATTTGGAACTGCCCACACTTGATGTCTCCACCACCACAGTCATCTGACATGAATGTGATTGAAAATCTTTGGTCTATTTTGGACAATAAAATAAGAACACACAAGATTTCTAATAAGCAAGACCTAAAGAAGGTACTAATGGAGGAATGGAAAAAAATCACACCAGACATCACTCAAAAATTGGTGGATTCAATGCCAAATAGACTCCAGGCTGTCATTAACGCTAAGGGATGTCATACTAAATATTAAAATCAACTTACTTTGTTTTTAGTTTGAACTTAAAGAGACTGTACGAAATAAGCTGTGACATGAATTTTCCTATTTTTTTCTTATTTTATTTTTTTATAGTGTCAAACACTAAAATTTTGAAAAAGTAAATTTTGGAAAATAAAAAACAAACCTTCCTTTCAAAAATGGCATTTATATTTTGTTCAAATTTTTGCTATATTAGGAATTACGACTGCAGCAATTTTTAAACTGTCACTGTACGAAATAAGCTGGGAGCCACTGTATATGTATATACATATATATATATATATGTATATATATATATATATATGTATATATATATATATATATATATATATATATATATATATATACATATATATATATATATATATATATATATATATATATATATGTATGTGGCACTAGATACTTCGTCTCGCCCTCGTTCACCGTAAGACCCATCCGACGCGACTCTCTTTCCAACTCTGAAAATGCTGCACTGACTGCTCGCATGTTCATGCCGATTATGTCAATATCGTCGGCATACGCTAACAGCATGACACTTTTGTTGAAGATAGTGCCATTATGTCGTAGATCAGCAGCTGGTATTAGTTTTTCCATAATAAGATTGAAGAAGTCGCACGATAACGAATCACCTTGTCTGAAACCCCGTTCGGTATTAAACGGTGCGGAGAGGTCCTTCCCAATTTTCACTGCACAACGGGAGTTATGCAGTGTCATTCTACAAAGTCGAATGAGCTTTGCAGGAATACCGAACTCAGACATTGTTGCGTAGAGGTAATCCCTTACCGGACTGTCGAAAGCGGCTTTATAATCAACAAATAGGTGGTGTGTGTCGATCTGTTTTTCTTAGGTCTTCTCCAGGATTTGGCGCAGTGTGAAAATCTGGTCGATGGTGGATTTACCACGTCTGAAGCCACACTGATAAGGTCCAATCAGGTTGCTGAGCATAGGCTTCAACCTTTCACACAGTACGCTCGATAGAACCTTGTATGCGATGCTCAGGAGACTTATTCCACGGTAGTTGGCGCAAAATGTGGGGTCTCCTCTTTTATGTACAGGACAGAGAACACTGAGCCTCCAATCATCAGGCATGCTTTCATCCGACCATATTCAGCTTATGAGCTGGTACATGCAGGCGAGCAGTTCATCACCTCCGGTCTTAAACAACTCGGCAGGCAGGACATCAGCACCTGTAGCTTTGTTGTTCTTCAGCCTTAAAATGTCCGTTTCAACCTCGTTATAGTCGGGTGGTGGAACATCACCACCATCATTTGTAATTGGAGTTATCGGGCAATCTCCTCCATTGGCGGAATTGTTCGTAGTATCACCATTCAGTAACGTGGAGAAGTGTTCCCTCCATAGGCTCAGTACACTCTGGACATCCGTAAGCAGATTCCCATTTCCATCACGACAAGAAGAGGCTCCGGGATTTAAACCTCCACTCAGGCGCTTGATCTTTTCGAAGAATTTTCGAGTCTCATTCTTGTCGGTACACATCTCTATCTCCTCACACTCGCGTCTTTCTCTGCACTCCTTTTCTCTCTGTACTGCTCCTTAACAGCTCGCGTTGCGGCTGCACGCAGGATTTTTCTGTAGGCGGCGTCTTTCTCTGCGGTAGCGTCGCGACACTCCTGATCATACCACTCACTCCTCAGAGGCCGGTAGTAACCGATGACTTCCTCGGTAGCAGTAGTCATGGAGTGGGATATATGTGTCCCCCGTGAGCATGTATCATCATTGGGGGAGTGTTCTGCATAAGCAGATCCGATAGTCGAGTGGAAAATGCATCTGCTGTCTCTGGTGATCGCAGCTTACTGACGTCGAGCTTTCTCTGTGTGCGACTTCTCTTGTTATTTGCGACACATAAACGTCTGTGCACCTTAGCTGCAACAAGGTAGTGATCCGAGTCGATGTTGGCACCACGGATCGATTTCACGTCCATCACACTGGAAGCATGCCTTCCGTCAATCACCACATGATCAATTTGGTTTCTTGTACGTTGATCTGGAGACATCCATGTTGCTTTGTGGATGGCGAGATGCTGGAATCTGGTACCACCAATTACCATGTTTCGTGCTGCGGCGAAGTCGATCAGCCTCATTCCGTTATCGGAGGTGTTCTGGTGGAGGCTGAATTTTCCGACAGTTGGACCAAAGGTACCTTCCTTGCCCACCCTGGCATTAAAGTCGCCAAGCACGATTTTGATATCGTGGCGGGGGCAGCGGTCGTAAGCTTCTTCGAGGCGCTGGAAGAAGCTCTCCTTTGTCACATTGTCCTTCTCATCCGTTGGAGCGTGGGCACATAGAGGCTTGTGTTGAAGGATTTTGCCTTGATGCAGATTGTGGCCAGCCGGTCGTTCACAGGCGTGAAATTTGAGACAAGATGTCGTAGTCTCTTGCTGACCAAAAATCCACATCGTAATTCGTGTAGTAGTAAATGTCACAGGACGCTCTTTTGGAGCAACCCTGTCCCGTCCATCGCATTTCCTGGAGAGCGGTGATGTCAGCTCTGTATTTTTCGAGGACATCAACCAGCTGGATAGAGGCACCCTCTCTATAAAGGGACCGGACATTCCAGGTACATATCCGTAAATCATGATCCTTTTTTTGTTTGCGGGGGTCATCAACAAAAGCGGTAGTCCTTATCCGAGGCATTGCTGTTTTTTCCATTGGGGGGGATTTTTTATGTAGCGGGTCCCAAACCCAACGCACAACCTCTAACCGAGGAGATTTTCGCCACTCACTTCAGCCGGCTCCCAGCGGGTGCCAGGAGGACGTTGCCCGGTGGTCGCCACATGGAGGGCCCCCATTAATAATAATAAAGGCGCCATCACATAGTAAGCAACGCAAGCTACATGACTACCCCCCATTAACAAATAAAGGTATCATCACATAGCGCTCAGATCAAACTACAAGACAGCCAGTGAGTTGACTTGCGATGAGTTCAAGCAAGCAGAATTTTCGTGAACAATTATCGATAGAAAAATCACGTAATTCGATGCGAGCTCAATTCTTTTGTAACGAAACATGGTTGCTTAAGATCCCCCAATTTAAGAAGGAATACGAACAAGTGATCTCAGAATATCTCGACTTAGGGCATATGAAAAGAATTGCTAACAAGTTGAACGCTATTCTCGATTAATCATACTACCTCCCTCATCATGCCTTGGTGAAACCAGATAGCACCACCGCTAAGCTCCGCGTTGTCTTTAATGCGTCTTGTCGGACTTCTAATGGCAACAGTGACGTTTTACATACTGAGCCAATATTACAATCGTATTTAATGGAGGCTCTATCATTTCAGATTCCCGTACATCCCGAACATACCCCATACCAACGAATTTGGTTTAGAAAATCTCAAGGCGAAGACCTCCAAAGATTTGAGTTGCGAACGGTAACATTCGTAGTTAACTGTGCTCTGTATCTCGCCATAAGGACACTCTTGGAACTTGCACAAGGGAATGAAGTAGCTAATCCCATTGCTTCGAATATTTTAAAGACATCAATGTACGTAGATGATGTACTTGCTGGAGGTCATACGTTGGAAGACACAATCACGGTACGGAATGAACTGACCTCTGTGTTAAACACAGCAGGATTCTCGTTGAGAAAATGGACATCGAAACACCAAGGTGTTCTTGATGAAGTCTCTTCAAATCACCTTTTGGATTCCGAGTTCCTGACACGAATACAGCGAAAACCCTAGGGCTAAGATGGAATGCGGGTTGCAATTGCTTCTTCTTTTCCCCATGCCCCCTCCCGAACAAAGCTTCGTTTACTAAACGAGAGGTTTTCTCAATGATTGCCAAGCTATTCGATCCTGCTGGATGGTTGGCAACGAAAATTGCCGTTGCGAAGATGTTAATACAACAATTGTGGCTGGACAATATGTATTGAGATGAAACAATTAAGCCACTCACCCTTACGAGTGGCAGAAATTTTTGTCAGATTACCCGAATCTGACTGACATACAATTGTCCAATTCTCACCCAACGGCACAGTGCAATTTCACGGATTTTATGATGCTTCTGAGAAAGTGTATATGCGGATAGAAACTTCCACGGGTGAAATTTATACCCGTCTGCTAGCGGCCAAGACACGTGTCGCCCCCGTTAAAACGTTACCCCTTTAGCGTTTAGAACTATGCAGAGCAGATTTACTGGCTAACATACTAGATTCCTTAATACCGTAACTTCAAATCCAAACGTATACGATGTTTGCCTGGACTGATTCTACTATCGTCTTATCATGGATACAAAAACCAACATGTCACTGAACAACATTTGAGGCGAATCGGATTTCGTCCATACTAGAAAAGATTGGAAACTCAACTTGGTCACACGTCAGTTCTTCCGACAACCCGGCTGATTTGTCAACACACGGAACTACAGCTACGTAGTTGGCCTGCCATTTGCTATGGTGGCAGGGACCAGCGTGGTTAAGAATGTGACGATCTAGTTGGCTAACTACAACTTTGAATAATGAGTGGATTGACATCCCCGAAACCAGAGTTATAAAGTCTCATCTTAGAAGACTTGAAGAATTAGATATATTGGACCGTTTTTCGACTCTCTCCCTTGCATTGCACGTTTTTCCAGAATTCTCAAATTGCTAGACGAAGTGATACTCACTTTACGGTTCTTAGGATCTCATCTGCAGAAATTGTTTCCACAGGCAAAAGCGTCATTTCCCACAGGAATACGCTGATTTAGCGCAAAAGGTCCCGATTCCCCGTAAGAGTAATATACTCACGCTTAACCCGTTTGTGGACTCAAGTGGAATAATGCGTATAAATGGCCGCTTGGTTCAATCCCTGGCTTTTTCTTACAGGGAGTAATTTCTCATTCTTTTCCATATTTCGGCCGATTTACTCAATTATTACTTGATTTTGTACACCTTAGCTCTATGCATGGTTCTAATCAACTGCTTCTACGTATAATTCGCATGGAATTTTGAGTCCCTAAGCTGAAGAACTTTGTGGGGACTACCATTCGCAAATGCAAACCTGCGTTTTTGAAAAACGAAAGCAGTATACACAAATAATGGCGCGCTTCCTCCAGAACGCACAACACTCTCGAGGCTTTTTCTACGACTGGAGTGGATTTCGCCGACCCCTTTAACATTAAATGTTTCCGTATTATATGCTTTACAACGAAGGCGATACACTTAGAGGCCACAAGTGATATAACCACGCCAACCTTTCTCCCAGCATTTTCCCGATTTTTCTCTCGTCGTAGATGTTCAGCAATCATTTACTCAGATAATGGAATATCTTTTGTTGGTGCATCTCGTGCTCTACGGGCTGAGAATTTTTCCGTTATGTCCGTGATAAGGTAGAAGTGTCTCAGAGCCATCAAAATCTCGAATGGCGATCAATTCTTGCTGGGGCTCCGCATATGGGTGGTCTGTGAGAAGCGGGAGTGAAGAGCATTGAAGCCCATTTAAAGAAGCTTCCCCCCAATCAGAAATATACCCACGAGGATTTCAACACACTACTCTCACGCATTGAGGCATGCCTTAACTCAAAGCCTTTAAGGCCCATGTATGACAACCCGTCAGACTTGTCTCCACTTACATCTAGTCACTTTTTGATACGGTCTACTCAGTGCACTCATTAAGTGCACTTAACATGTGGCAACGGCTTAAAGTGATATATCAATTCTTCTGCCTACGGTGGAAGGAAGAGTATCTCAAAGACTTGCATAAACGCTCCAAGTGGAAGTATCCGAAAAAGGATATTTGCGTAGAAGACTTAGTAGTCATACGCAACGAGCAATTATCCCCGAATGAATGGAAACTTGGTCGAGTTAACAAAACCTACTTTGGCCCCGATTCTCATGTTGGAGTGGCCTATGTCCGTACTGCCAAGGACATACTAACTAGGCCTATAGAAAAGCTAGTAGCCCTTCCCCTACCGTCTCCCTAGTTATCTCCTACTAATGTGGCTCTCTCTTTTTTTTATTTTTGTTACTGTTCCAGTTGACATGTCTTCACGAGCAAGAACTTCGGGCCGTTGGAGTCCTATTCATCCGCCTCTGGAATCACACAACCATGTCACGTGGCAGAAGCAACGTCGCGGATACGATGTGTGGCTCAAGGATCATCCACTACGCTCATGTGCCCGATTCGTAGCAACGCCGATAGCTAAAAGGTATGATATTGTCATACAATTCCGATATTTTTTCAACTACCTGGCACACACTCACGTGGTTAGCCAATACACGAGTTCGGTACGGTGTTAGCGTTGCTCGTTGCTCACACGTTGCTACATGGACGAGGGGAAAAGCCAAAACGTCTAAAACAAGATAAGCCAAAGAAACAGCGCTCTCCTCATCCTCGTACTATTGCTCTTTCGGGGGCATGCATTTGCCATCACGCGCCACAGTCTCCACTGGTTGCTCCACCAGCGGTAGCACCCCAAAGTTTCGTGCCGATGCAGCAAACCACTCCAACTATGATCCCAATTCTTTCAGCGAATGTATGGCGCTTAACCCCGTCCATTTTTTCACACACCATCGATGGTTGCAGCTCAACTCCCTAACCATAACTGGTCGTTCGCGTCATATTAAAAAATAAATGCAGTACCTCCAGTAATCGCCGTTTATTTTTAAATTATTTTTCTTTTTTGAATATTTTCTATATGTCTAGGTCATGAATGCATTACCCATTAATTTAAATTTAATTTCTCTAATTATGATTTTTCTGAATTAATTTCCCTAGCTATAAGTTTCTCTAAATTGTAATTTTAAGATTTAAATCAATTTTCCTAGCTATAAATATTTTGAATTGTAGCTGTAAAATCGAATTATTTTCTGTAGTTATACTCGTAAGTATTTTTGAATTATTATATTTTTTTAATTTAATTCCGATTATTGTTTGTAATCTCTTCGTCCGGCGTGGAGGTTCTGTTTCTTTGCAAGACTCCTGCAAGGGGGCGGAAAGTTTACGTCAGACGAATTTGCGCCTACTTGTGTGTTTTCCCCCTAAAATGAAGGAATGGGTTGAGTGGTGATCTGGCATCTCCGGTGTCCCTAACTCTTCCCATTCCTATCATTATCCCAGTACTTTTGTTTTCTTTCTCCATTCTCTTCCTCTCTCATTCCACACGCTTCTTTTTTCCGTTTCTCCGCTCTCGTGATCCAACACTCCATCTGCTTTTCCCTCTTCTTCTTGCCATTTGAGTTGGCTTTGTTTTGATATTTATTATCTAATAAGAACCTATATATGGTAGCTAGTATGCGCGCGTATTTTTCTCCTCCTGAATTTTTATAATAAAATAAGTTTCTTTTTAAATGAAGTTTGTGGAACATTAGTGAATTTAAAATAATAAACTAATAAGAAGAAAAAAAAGCCATAAAAAACACTAAATAGTACATTAATACATTACCCAAACTAAAAGATTGTATACAAAACGGAAAAGTGGTAACAGTGCATTCAAAGGAACAATCTCCAAAACGAAGCTGTAAACAAATCATTATCTCTGCCACCAAACTGTGTAAGCCACGGTGCTGCCACTTATCTGTGCTTAATATCAAACTGCATTATCGGCGCCAAAAATACTGGTGCGGTGCTGCTACTTGAAACTATATACATATATGTTTCAATGTTAAACTGAATTATCGACGCCAATAAGAATAGGGCTGCCATGTAAATAAAAATGCCTATAAACAGGACGCCTCCACCGGGCGGTAGAAACACACCGCAAAACCATTCCAATATTTTTGAACCACCAAAAAATTAGAAAAAATGGAAGAAATGTGTAAAAACCTTTGAAAGGAAATAACCGAATTAAAAGCTAAAGCTAAAATCTGACCAAATTAACCGTTCGCAAAAATAAAGCCCATTATTCAGGCTCGAGAAACCGAATAGATCTTGATGAAGAGACCAACAAAGAATAGAAAGGTAGAGTTCTCTCCACAGATTTGAAAACCAAATGAAAACAATACTGGTCCTCCACCGATTATGGTTTTTGGAGATTGTAATTACCAACAGTTATATGCAATACTAAAAACTATCCTAAATAAAAAAAGCAAGTGCAGAGAAGTCAACGAACAACACAACCTCCTACGCACAAGCTCTGAAGCAGAAAGCTAGTGATACTACTAGCTCTGATAATGCTCTAGGTCAAATCACTCGAAAAACATCCATCTAAGCTTGAGTTGTACCTGGATACGAATCTTTTTTAAAGCTCTTATAATACTTTTATGGAATTCGAACGGCTTAACAAAACATCAAAATGAGTTGGAGATAATACTCAATACAGAAAATGTTGACATCTGTATGATAGTTGAAACACATTTTATTGCTCACTCATATATTATAATTAAAAAGGATGAAACGTATATTGCGATTCATCCAAGTAATTGTGCTCAAAGTGGTAGTGCCATAATAATAAAAAGCTCCATCAAGTATTTTGAAGACGAAAAACTTAGTACTGATGAATTTCAAGCAACTGGAGTAACAATAAATGTGAACAAAATAGAAAATTACATAAAAAATATAAAAATCGATTCATCGTGGGTGGAGACTTTATCGCAAAACATACGTTAAAATGTTTTCAAAGAAGTTAGTTTTTGTTTAAAGCAACAGTTGTGAAATATGTATATAGATATTGTATAGCAACCGATAAAGATTTACAAGAACTCACACATACCAACAAAACGAATGAAATCATAATTGGAAGAAAGGATTTATAAATTTTGTTCCAATTGGACTAAAATAGCAATGCTGATTAACATGCAATAAGTTGTTACTGTCGGAAGAATTGCCAATTGCTCGCCGACAGGTGGGTACCGCTCGAAAGAAAAATCTTTTCGATATTAAATTTGTTATGCATGAGCCGGGGATTGAACCACGACCTACAGATCAGAAGGCCAACACACTAACCACTGAGCCACGGCACCACATTATATTATATACATTAGTGGCAGAATAGTTCAATATTACCTCACCTTTCATAATCCTGAGTTGAACTAGAAATTAAATTTTTAATACCATCTCCACTAATTACAATATGTCATGTAATCAATATCGTTTTGTTATGCTCAACAACTCAATTTTCACTTTTAACCATCCCACTTATATGAGTTTCACACGAAATGTATTTCATACTTTGTGATTATTTAAGAGCGACGTATGTGCATATAGCTTCTGTTACACTTTCTTTCTTTTCTCTAAGCTACGAGGGCGGTCGTAGAACTACCTGACATATAGATGGCGGCAGTAGTTTGAACAAAATTACTTTGGTGAAAAGTGGCATCCTTATAAAACGTATGTTTTTTCAAGTTTCAAGGCGCCTCGTTGTTTAATATTTTTTTTTTTTTTTGAGCGATCGAAAGTTAACGACCTCAGTGAATTTGTAAACATGGGAAAAAAATGGTTACCGTTATGTAATTCAATACTTTCATTTGAAAAGTCTAAGTCCAACGAATATTAAAGCCGAACTAGATTCTACTCTGGGGAGTCTGCTCCTTCGTTTAAAACCGAAAAATATTGGGTGGCAGAGTTTAAACGAGATCGGACGAGCTGCCAAGACGAACACAGTAGTGGTCGCCCATTGAGGTGGCCACGCCAGAAACGGTTAAGAAAATCCACAAAATGGTATAGGATAATCGCCAGAAGGCGAAGACAGTTCCATCTACAGGCAAGGTTATTGCGTCTGTTTTTGGGATGCCCTTGGGATAATTTTTATTGATTATCTTCAAAAAGGAAAAACAATCAACGGCGAGTATTATGCTTATTTGTTGCAGCGTTTAAGAGATGAATATAAGAAAAAAGACCGCATTTGGCGAAAATGTTGTTTCATCAAGACAATGCACCAGTTCACACATCCGCTATTGCGATGCCCAAAATCAATGAGTTAAAGCTCGAATTGCTTCAGCACCTTATTCGCCAGATTTAGCTCCTTCGGATTATTTTCTATATTCAAATTTGAAAAAATGGCTTGGTGGTACAAGATTTGCAAACAATGAAGAGGTGGAGTCTGCGGTAGATGGCTATTTTAATGAGCTAGATATTTCATACTATAAACAGGTTATCGAAGCTATAGAATATCGCTGGAAAAAGTGTATAGAGCTAAAAGGAGATTATGTTGAGAAATAAAGAAAAATTTTCCTAAATTTGTTGTATTCTTTGTTGAGAGAAGAAGAAAATTACAAGTGACATTCATACATTGATTTAAATTTATAAAGAATTGTTTTATTCGAGTATTTGTAGAAAAGGTGCCCAAGAGCGAAAGTCTGGTAAGGGCATTACAATATAACCGTCCCTAAGACGATTATATTGTATTACAATGCGATTTACGTATAAAATAACTTTAATAACAAAGCAGTAACAAATAAAATATGTTAATACAAAGAATTACAAAAATAACAAGAACAACAACAACACCAATAACTATAGAGACCACACAAAAACAGATTGTGAGCATTAAGAAAGCAATGTCAAAAGAACTATTATGTATGAAATATAGACAATATGTTGTAACTTGGACAAGTGGAATGCCATGACGAGATGAAAGATATACATATATTTCTTCCTCATTCATATATATGTGTGTGTGTTTAAAAGGTCTACCATTTATGCAAGCTGTACTGGTATTTATGTTTACAATAAAAAGTATTATCAATCAAATGTGTTTTGTGTACGTGTGAAAGTGATATTGAGGATGATAGGGATGAGCGATAAAGGAGAGATAAAGAGAATAAGAGGCCACAGAGAGAGAAAGAGAAAGAAGGAGAGAGTATAGCATAATTTCTTCAATACACTTACCGCTTTCATGATACTTTTATCCCATGCCACACACGACTCTAACACATACAGTGCCATTGCCAACTGAGCTGTTGTGTGAGAACGTGACACAGCATCCCGCCATGAAACCAGTCCCTTCGGAATGTTCTCAACCTTTTCATCCTTGTCGCTGTCACAATTGCTTGCCGGTGACTCGCCTCCTGCCGAGTTGTTCTCACTTGCCATTGTGCCCGGCACCCGTAGTTCCGCCTTCGGTTAAATTATTGGATACGGAGATACCAACAGCTGCCGCGGGCTGCTGCTGCATTGGCAGCTGCAATCGCCATAGCACGTTCATTGAATGCCGACGCATTGATAATGGTTTGCGCTTGTTGGTGTTGCATCGCAAGCAAACTGTTGCTGCTGTTGTTGTTGTTGCGCGGCAGAGGCAGCTGCAGCCGCAGCGGCTTGTTGCTGTTGCATTTGCAATAGAAATGCTGCTGCCGATGCTGAGTTCTGTGTCTGAGTGACCCGTATGCTGATTTTGTGCGATAACGGCAAGATGCGCGTCCCCAGTCTGAGAGCCTAACGGCGGCTTTAAATAGCGACGTTCAATATTTGCTTCCAAATCGATAATACGCTCGCGTATCATTGGTATGATGCTGACAAAATCCTCCTCAGTTATGTCCTCCTGCTCAAGATTAATTTCGTTTTCAATCCGTGGCGGCAACTGCCAATTTTTCAATTGCATCGACAGCGCTGGCAATTTTATCCTCTAATGCTTCAAGCTGATCGAGTAATGCCAATTCAACTCGTTTTGCTATTTTCGGATTCCAATCATTTGGTCGATCTGGTTTCATATAGTCCAGCTCCATGTCATTCGTTTCATTCGTTGCAGCGTTGCCGCTGATTCTAGCTGGCACACCCAATGGCACATCTTGGACCAACAGGCGTGACAAATTCTCCTGCAGCTCACGTTCACGCAAGCCCGAGGAATCCAAGCTATTGATGAGTTGGCGCAATTTATCAACAGAATCTAACTTCCACCAGCCGTAGCGAAGATGACGTGGCACATAGGTTCCTAAAAGCTTCTCAGGAAACCCCTCATTTTTTAATCTGCTCCAACAATCGATACTCTTCAGGTGTCATTGAGAGAGGGGTGGGCACGTCGTACTGCAGGTAGGTGCCGATGTTACTCAATGACATGTTAGATAAATTTTGAAATGAAATAGCTATTGCCTCGTCCAGCTTCAACTCCAATTTGGTCGACTTC
>OY978525.1:82975832-83063332 GCA_963854835.1 Megamerina dolium
CAATTCATCCCTATATTTCTGCTCCTCATCACCGCTTGCCGAATCTTCACTCTTCACCCGTTGACGAGGAGACTCCAGACCGTTTTTTGAAGCCGTCACAATTTTCTCTTCATATTCGCACAGCTTTTGCTCAATCTGTTTCTCATCGAGGCCAGACAACGACAGTATGCACTCGGTCACAATCTTGGACGTATCCACTTTGCAATCTTCCATTGGTATGCTAAAGTACTGAGTATTGTTCGCGATATCCCAACGATGACCCTGTATTTGCAGTGGCGTCTCACAGGTTATGTTCGCAATTACAATTTGCGAGTCAGCGGTATTAACTTCACCTTGCAGTTCTGCCGTAGTAAGTGGCAATTCGCGATTTACAATGGAGAACCATTTTTCACTTGGATTCAATGATACCTTTAATATAGATTCATTAATTGGTACGCCTTGCATATTCGTGGCCGAGACAATAATGCAATCATCCTCCCTTTTAATGTCTTCAGATTTTATCGCTGTATTACTATTAATGGCGACGGTAGGTAGCGTCATATTATCGCACAATTTATCACAGTTTTTGTCGCTGGAGTTAAACGTCTGAACCATTGGTATTTTAATTTCGGCTTCGAAATCAGTTTTAGTTGAAATGGATACAGCTGGTGCTGAAATTAATAAAGATGTTGCGGAATTGTCTTCTTTTCTGCTATCCGTAATATCCATTGTTTGCTGTTTGGATATTGTTCCCATAGATGGCATATCATCATCATCGTCATCATCGCCTAAATCAACAATTTCGGGGTAAATTTTATTGGTTTCAACGACATCATCGTCATCATCATCTTGTACTGTTGTCGCCTCAGACGCATCAGCCTGCATGGGGTCATCAACCCTAATCGCTTCACATAATGATGATTTCACTGTCTTGTCATTTTGCTCAATGATATTGGCTTCTAAATGCTCCTGCTCCTCATCTGCACCAGTCTTGGTAGATTCGACAACATCTTCGGTTACATTATCTTCACCCTTTGCGGCCCTTGATATTGCAACACGTATTTCTTCATCCTCCACCTCAAGTATCTCATTGTATCTTAATATATCATTTTGCGCTGACTCGAGCGCTTCAATAAAGATACCCCCGGCCTTTGGCAGTTTCCAATATCGACGCCAGAAACGATCTTGTCCAAAACAGGCCGCACGCAATTGATTCGTACTCTTCTCTAACGCCTCCTTACAATTCAATGATGATCGAATTATTTTATCAAGTTTCTTTTGCAGCTCATCAGCACTCAGTTTATTGTCCTCGTCTTCTTCAACATTAGTAATCTCCGACTCTATATCGCTGAGGTCCTCATCCAAACCAACATCAGTGGAGGCGTCATCATTAATGGGGTTGGTTCGATTTATTTGCTTCTTCTGAGGCAGCAGAACGCTAAGGTCACCAGGTGTAACGAGTGCAGCCGAACCTCCGTTATGGTACGTACGCGTGGCAATGATATCATCAAATTTACCAGCATGCTTGATGGGTGTCGTAATTGTCGTATCACTCATACTACTCTTTGACGGGCTTACCTCGAACTTCGATTCTGAGAGATGCATCGTAATTGGCGCTACCAGTCCATGATGATGGACATCACTGACTCCACTTATTACACCTTTATATAAATTGTCATCTTTTTCATTATTGCATGCGTCCAAGTTGGTGGTAGACTTTTGTGGTGTCGCCGTCCCTGCCCCAGCACCAACCACATCCATTTTGTCTGTTGGCGTTACTGTTTTTTCTTCTTTACTATTATTATTGCGCTCATCACAATCGATTGTGGCATTTGCATTATTATTGTCGTTGATATCATTCGTATAGCTATTGTTATTATTACCCTCTATTCCTTCAGACGTTTCCTCACTAAGAGGAGTTGCAGTAGCAGTAGTAACACCAATACCAGAAGAAGCAGTAGCAATGGCAATGGGAGTCGCATTAGCAGCAGTAACAGCAACAGTAGTCACTGCAGCCACCGCCACCACCGCTGCTTCAGCCTCTTTCTCCAAGCGTTCAGCATCTAAGCGCTGTTGTTGAATCGCTGCTGCCATCATTGCCGCCTCCCGTTCGACCTGAGCTTTCTCATAAGCTTCAATGCGTGATTTACGCATATGGAGTGCCTTGTACTTCCGCAACTTCATGTCGGTCATGTACTTCTCCTTACGCATCTGTGCACAAGTCTCAATACTACCGTCGATCTGCTTTAACACAGCTTTATTCATAAGTAAATCATTACACAAGTGAGCCAAGATTTGTGCTTTTCGTGTTGGATTCAACGCTACGAAGGGTCGATCCTTTAGCGAGTGTGACAACTTCCACGTGTCATTATCATGCAAGAGCTTGTAATACTCTTGATTCTTGCCGGAATGAGTGGCAGTGTCTGCATCCACTTGATGATGATCGGGTATACGACGTTCGCGTTCACGATCCATTGTTATTCCAAACATTTGACGAATCTCTCCAGTTGCGGTGGCATACAAATAAATACGCAGTATTTCCGAAACATTTGAGTTTGTTATGTCTGCGTTGCGTAACGATTGTCCCAGTAATGTTGTGTGCCGTCCCGGATTCGGTATGCCGGGATCCTCGATGGCGCATACCAACAAATGCGTCATAACAGAAAGGAGCTCCTCTTCTGCCTCCACATTACTATCACTGACCAAAGCATCGTGCAGATTTTGTAATGTCGGCAATGATTCCATATCTGAAAGATTAATACATACGAACGTAGGCACATAAAATTAATTATACAAATTTTCACTGCCAAACTCTTACCAAATCCTAAAGTTTCACCAAAATTATGAAGGAATTCATATACCATCAAGAGATCGGCCATAGCCTGACCAGGGAGACGATTGCCAGCAATGCGCTCCAAATCGGGTATATTAGCCGGATGAGCAATCTCTGAATCTTCGAGCGGTTTCCTAAATATATTTTACAACAAAAATGGTATTATTAGTAACAATTAGAGTACAGTCAACATATCTACATTCAACTTCATTAAAATTCAACGATAGTGTTGTGAGAGTAACTGTTTACTAACTATTTACCCTGATTGGAGAAGTAATGGCAATTGATAACACCTTAACCTCACCTTATTTGTGCCAATATATCGGCATCACGCTTACGTGCACCCAAACGCTTTTCACGCAAAATTAAACGATCTAATACCATTTGGTGCTTCTTCTTCTCGCGTTCCTCGAATTTGCGTCGTATTTCCAACTGCCGTATCAACGCCATATGCTGACGACGTCTTTCACGCTCCTTGATTTCGATAAAGAATACGATGGCCAGATTAAATTATGTGGATAGGTCGAAATGAATAATCTTAAGTAAATATACAATATTATTCGAAAATAAAAGAACAAAATGTGCGAACGATTTAAAAGAAGTATAAAAATTTAAGCGTTTATTTTTCTAAAATTTCTTTTAGATGTTTTCATTACTTATCTACTTATACGTGGGTGCCGTAGCTCAGTTGTTAGTTCTTTGGCCTTCTGACCTGTAGGTCGTGGGTTCAATCCCCGGCTGAAGCATAATAAAATTTGATATCGAAAATATTTTTCTTTCGAACGGTACCCACCTGCCGGCAAGAATTGGCAATTTTTCCGGCAGTAACAATTTGCCAAAAATGCTTTTTAAAAGAGCTCTGTGCCAAAACTAAGTTAAAGTGATGTCACAAGGGTTCTGCCGTTCGGAACCGGCTAATATAAGTAGGTCCCTTCTAATGATGTCCAAATTTAACACGCACAACAATATTGGAAGAGAAGCTCGGTGGTATCACAATGCCTCTTTCTGGCCTAAGTGTGTCCTCTCAGAGAGAGGGCAGCCCCATAACCTAACCTAACCTATATACCAAATGCAGAAAAAAAATCAGTGAAATCAATCCCTGTTCATTAATTTTTTGTTTGGCTGTTCAAAATAATAAGAACAATGAGAACATGAAGACAAAATTTAAACATTATTCAAAACAAATTAACTTAATTGATCTTAAAATTAATAAGAAGTAGCTTCACCACGATTGCTTTCATTTCATTACATCTGGTGGATATTGAATTAATTAAATTGAAACATTTTTTTGGTTTTGCGATCCATACACCATTCTTAATATCCTCCCACAGATGCACAATCGGATTTCGATCAGGTGATTGTGCCGGCATTCGAAAATCCATACGTTGTTGTCTTCAAACCACTTTTTTTTGCCTTCTTGGAAGTATGTTTCGAGTCGTTATTTTGTTGTTTCAAACCTCCATGCTTGACTGTTTTATATGTGTATCTGCTTCGAAATTGTTGATTAGAAGGACGTCTAATGTTCTTTTTTTCATTACCGTAATCAAATTGAACGATTTTTGTCTCATCCGTCATATAAATATTTTTTCATGCACTTTCAGGCTCATTAACGAA
Organism: Megamerina dolium; assembly: GCA_963854835.1. Classification (NCBI taxonomy): domain Eukaryota; kingdom Metazoa; phylum Arthropoda; class Insecta; order Diptera; family Megamerinidae; genus Megamerina; species Megamerina dolium. The sequence goes on from OY978525.1 coordinate 82,980,259, forward strand.
TTTTGTGGCAAACTGGTCTTTTTTTTATGAAATTTTTTGGCTTTAGTAGCCAATTTTTGGCATTAGGTATAAATTTAAAAGTTTTTAAAAAACTTTTTAAATTGAGTTGACAGTAAGTGCCAAGAGTCCCTTTAACATAAATTACTGAGTTTCCTATGATTCCCCGTTTTAAATAATAAAGAATTGTTAAAATAAATTTATTGTTATTATTTCCAAGAGCTAATTTGGAAAGTTTTATAACAGCGAAGATAATATTAAAGAACAGAGATTTATTTTGCGAATTTCTTTATATAGATATACATATATATTGAAAATATCTGAAAGAAATTTTAGAAAATAAACTTTCAATTTTAACACTTTTAAATCGTTCGCCCATGATTTCTTATATTTTCGAACACATTTATACATACCAATACCTTAATGTTGAAAGGCGCTAAATAATATTTTTATATCTTACTACATTACTATATTAGAATACTTTATTTGAAACATTTTATACCAGCAAACAAACCCGTTATTTTCTATTGAAAATCAGGGAGAAATTTGATTTGGCAAAAATTATAGTTAGCACAGTTCTACACTAAGGAAACGATATATATCATAATACTATAGCTTGAATTTAAAGAAAATGATATACCATTTCAGCAGCCAGCAGCATTTCCTTTTGCTTGTTAAGTTCCTGCAGATAAATTTATAGAATTAAAATCATTATGTTAAGTTTTCAGCATACTCTCTATAAAACTATATTAAAACTACCATTTAACCATTTTAAACCGATAAAAAATATATTGAAATCAGAAGGTAATTTACTATTTTTCTAAAGTTGTCCGAAAATAATAAAGTCTTTTTGTGCTCACGGAATATACAATTCTACAAACAATAATAGCAATGGAGTACGGGAGAAATATTGTACTCATACAAGCACTACAGGCTTACTTACTTACTTATATGCCCATAACAACCGAATATCGATTTAGGCCGAATATAACATGATCCGCCAGCCATCTCTGTTCTTCGTAAGCTGGAGCCAGTTGGAAATTCCAAGCGCCGTCAGGTCTCCAGTACTTGGTCTTTCCACCGGAGGTTAGGTCTTCCTCTTCTGCGTCGTCCTTCAGCGGGTTCCGAATATAACACCTTCTTAGCTGGAGCGTGTTCCTCCATTCTCTCGACATGACCTAGCCAGCGCAGCCGCTGGATTTTGATGCGCTTTACTATGCCAATATCGGCATACAGCTCGTACAGCTCATGGTTGTACCTTATTCGGTACTCGCCACCAACGCAAATAGCTCCAAAGATCTTGAGTAGGACTTTTCTCTCGAAAACTCCAAGCATTCGCTCATCCGAGGTGGAAATTGTCCAGGCTTCAGCGCCATATGTAAGGACAGGCGAGATGAGAGATTTGTAGAGTGTAGTTTTCATTCTTCGAGAGAGGGCTCGACTTCTCAATTGCTTACTTAGCCCAAATGTAGCACCTGTTTGCATGAGTGATCCTTCGCAATATCTCCAGGCTGACGTCATTACTGCTGTTAATGCTGGTTCCAAGATAGACAAAGTCCCTTACTACTTCAAAAGCGTAGTTGTCAACAGTGACGTACTGTACAAGACGCCGGGACTCTTTGTTTGTTGATACTAGATACTTCGTCTTGCCCTCGATCACCGTAAGACCCATTCAACGCAACTTTCTTTCCAACTCTGATAGCCTAAACAGACGGCAGCCTAATTCCGGATTACCGAGTTAATTCGAATTAACTCGGGCATTAACTGCAGCTAATCCGCATAAACTCTATGAGTTAATTCTCAAAATAAAAGAGGATTAGGGCAATTTGCGATGGCAACACTGCTGAAAATTGTCTATTGTGAACTTTTCTCCATCCATTTTACAAAATATTAAGAGTGTTCGCAACAAAAAACTTTCAACAATTGTTAACAGTTTTCAACATGAAAAGTGTTGGCGAACAAATAAATCCAGCTGTCAATTACGAACGGTGAATGTCAATTTACAAGTTTCTGATCGTTTTCAGTTCACGTACTTCTTGTAGATTTTCTCATATCGAGAGTGATAGATGACAGAAATTGATAGTGATAGTAATGTAAGTGGACAGACCTAATAAAACAGCAATCAGCCGTTTAGTTAATCCGCAATACTGCCGTCTGTTAAGTTATTATTTTATTCGGATTAAGTGCGCCGGTAATCCGGAATTAGGGTGCCGTCTGTCTAGGCTATGAGACTGCTGCACTGACTGCTCGCGTGGGGATTATATCAATATCGTCGGCATACGCTAACAGCATGACACTTTTGTTGAAGATAGTGCCATTATCTCGTAGATCAGCAGCTCTTATTATTTTCTCCATATTAAGATTGAAGAAGTCGCACGATAACGAATCACCTTGTCTGAAACCCCGTTCAGTATTAAAGGGTGCGTAGGGGTCCTTCCCAATTTCACTGCACAACGGGAGTTATGCAGTGTCATTCTACAAAGTCGAATGAGCCTTGCAGGAATACCGAACTCAGGCATTGTTGCGTAGAGGTAATCCCTTACCGGACTGTCGAAAGCGGCTTTATAATCAACAAATTGGTGGTATGTGTTGATCTGCTTTTCTTGGGTCTTCTCCAGGATTTGGCGCAGTATGAAAATTTGGTCGATGGTAGATTTACTAGGTCTGAAGTCACACTGATAAGGTCCAATCACGTTGTTGAACATGTTCTTCAATCTTTCACACAGTACGCACGATAAGACCTTGTATGCGATACTCAGAAGACTTATTCCACGGTAGTTCGGTAGTTGGCGCAAATTGTGGGGTCTCCTTGTTTATGCACGGAACAGAGAACACTGAGCCTCCAATCATCAGGCATGCTTTCATCCGACCATATTCTGCTTATGAGCTGGTACATGCAGGCGAGCAGTTCATCACCTCCGGTCTTAAACATCTCGGCAGGCAGGCCATCAGCACCTGTAGCTTTGTTGTTCTTCAGCCTTAAAATGTCCGTTTCAACCTCGTCATAGTCGGGTGGTGGAACATCAACACCATCATCTGTAATTAAAGTTATCGGGCAATCTCCTCCATTGGCGGAATTGTTCGTAGTATTCCCATTCAGTAGCGTAGCGAAGTGTTCCCTCCATAGACTCAGTCCACTCTCTCTGACGTAGCGTCGCGACACTCCTGATCGTAACCGATTACCTCCTCGGCAGCAGTAGTCATGGATTGGGATATATGTGTCCACCGTGCGCATGTATCATCAAGTGGAGGAGTGTTCTGCATAAGCAGATTCGATAGTCGAGTGGAAAATGCATCTGCTGTCTCTGGTGATCACAGCTTACTGACGTCGAGCTTTCTCTGTGTTGAGACTTCTCTTGTTATTTACGACACATAAACGTGTGGCACCTTAGCTACAACAAGGTAGTGATCCAAGTCGATGTTGGCACCACGGAAGATTTCACGTCCATCACACTGGAAGCTTGTCTTCCGTCAACCACCACATGACCAATTTGATTTCTTGTTCGTTGATGTCGAGATGTCGGATTCTGGTACCACTAATTACCAGGTTTCGTGCTGCGGCGAAGTCGATCAGCCTCATTCCGTTATCGGAGGTGTTCTGGTGGAGAGTAAATTTTCCGACAGTTGGACCAAAGATACCATCCTTGCCCACCCTGGCATTAAAGTCTCCAAGCACGATTTTGAGCGGGGGCAGCGGTCATAAGCTTCTTCGAGGTGCTGAAAGAAGCTCTCCTTGGTCACATTGTCCTTCTCATCCGTCGGAGCGTGGGCACATATAAGGCTGATGTTGAAGAATTTTGCCCTGATGCGGATTGTGGCCAGCCGTTCGTTCACAGGCGTGAAATGTGAGACAAGGTGTCGTAGTCTCTTGCTCACCAAAAATCCACATTCCATGTAGTATATATCACACGACTAGTGGTTGGAGAGCATACTAATATTAACATTTTCAAATGAGCACGTAGATGGTGCACTTTAGAGACATATTTTATTAAACCTATTTAGATATACGGCTGTCAACTATAGTGCACATTTTTCAAATATACATACAGTATGTCAAGAATGAGTTTACACATTGAAAAAAAATTCAAATTTTCAACTTTCTTAGCCAAAAATATTAACTTTTATTTCCATATACAAATTTTTTTTTTATTAGTTACAGATATTTACAGTATTTATAAAAGATTCATGAAAGATATTGCAAGTTCTACGCAAAAGAAAAGAATAATACAACAAAAAGAAATTTTACTCAGTTTTATAAGTGTCAAGAAACTCTTTTCACAAACGAAAAAAAGACTATTTTATAATATCTATTAGTTAAAATTTGATCAAGTAAATATTTAGTATTTAGTATGGCCACCTTTAGCATCTATCTTGATTGTAGCCGGTTATTCATAAAATAAACCAACTTTTTTAGGCCATAATTGCTCGGTATATTTTGCCACTCTTCCAATATAGCAGTTTTAAGTGCTGTACGGTTTTTAGGTTGCCTTTAGCCACTTTTTTCTTCAAAGTCTGTACTTTGGGCTGGTGTATCCATAACTTTACCGTAGTTATAAAGAAGCCACAGTCGCACCCTACTCGCCTTATGCTTTGTGTCATTATCTTGATAAAATTTGAAATGCGGTTTGCCTTCTCTGATGAACCCACATTTTTTCGCACTACTGATTAAATGACTTCAAAATGCCTAAATAATGTTGTGCGTCCATGGTTGACTCTATAAAAGCCAATTCTCATACTCCTCTGCTTGAGATACATCCCCAAATCATAATGAACATTTTTCCAAATTTAACAGTAGGAATTATGTGTCGATTTTCTAAAGCTGTTAATGCCTTGCGCCACACTCTGGTCGGTCCATCGTTGTAATACAACATCATTTTTGTTTCGTCACAGAATATTACGTCGTCCCAATATTCATCAGGTTGAGAAATGAGCCTTGAGGCGAAGGAGAAACGTCTTTCAATATTTTGTGCTGATAGCAGCGGCTTCTTACGAGCAACTCTTGATGAGTATTTGTTTCTCAGTATCGCCTGTCGTACAGTTTAATGGGAAACCACTTTACCACACTCTTCCTTGAGTTTCTCCGCAAGCGTTCTGGTCGAAATTTGTGGATTTTTGTGCAGTTCCCTCATCATTAAGCGCTCTGCCCGATCAGTAATTTTAAGCTTAGGGCCACCTCCACACTTTGACTCCAATCTACCCTCATTTTCAACTCGATTTTAAACATTATAAGTTGTTTTACGTGTTACAGAGAACATTTCTGATAACTTCTCCACATTTACTCCCAATTGGAGATTGTAGTATATAAGCTGAACCACTTCAGCCGATAACCTTTTGCCTGGCATTTTAAAAACACAATATTTAAACAGATGATGTGGACAAAGCAAAAATTAATCACAAACTAACAAACAAAATCATAGGAACGGGTCAGTGCAACGCGTTTACGCAAATAGATAACTGTAAATGTACCGTTAGTCGTTGAAGTGTTGCATAAAGGAATTAAAAAAATAGTTGTGAAAAGAGTTTCTTGACACTTGTAAAATTGAGTAAAATTTCTTTTTGTTGTATTTTTCTTTTCTTTTGCGGTGAACTTGCAATTTTTTTTCATGAATCTTTTATAAATACTGTAAATATCTGTAACTAATTAAAAAAAATTGTATATGGAAATAAAAGTTAATGTTTTTGGCTAAGAAAGTTGAAAATTTGAATTTTTTTTCAATGTGCAAACTCATTCTTAACATACTGTATATAGAATTAAGTCAACAAGCCCAGTCAAGTGGTAGAAGGTGGTAAATTTTGACCACCTACAAAAATTAAAAGAGTCATCCAAATATCCAAATATTCTTGCAAGAGACTTGTTAAACTAAATTTCACAATAGCGACTACACATGATATTCAATAACTGCATTCGTATACTTAGATTAATACCCTCAATTAATTGAGTTCTTTAATAGCTTTGGATTCGATCATTCACGGATGATCTGACAGAGTTGACCATCATTTTGTTAAAAATAAAAGGGATAATGTGTGTTAATAAATGATGGATATTTTTTTTATGGAAAATAACTTTCGTTTTTTAAATTAGAGTCAAAATGAACTTAAATTATACATTCATATCTTATCCTTCGAAAAATCCCTTAAAATAAATTCCAACACATTTTGGAAAAAGTCTGATATCTATATATGTTTGGGCATTTGAAATGAAAAATACCTGTTGTTTCTTGAGCAATTCATCCTGCTTTATGCGTTCCAATTCTTCTTGCCTCTTCTTACGCGCCTATTTTTAATAAAATAAAAATAATAAAGAGATTATAATATAATAAATTAAAGTATTATGTACACAATATCTAGATTCTTACCTCAATCGCTTGTTGATTTTTTAGTTCCTTTTCTTTACGCTGTTGTTCCAATTTCTCATTCTTCTCTTGACGCGCCTTCTCCTTATTACGAGCTATCTCTTCCTTTTGTTGTTTCTTTGCGTCACGCATGGCCTGCTGCTGTTTGGCTATTTCAATACGCTGCTCCACATTCAGTGTCTGTCTTGTGAATATCTTTAAGTCTTCTAAACGCTTGGCTACATCCTGATCAGTCATGCGTATATATTCACCATCATTGGCGTATGGCGGCGGTGCCGGCTGTAGAAATGAACCAACAATCGCACGTGATGAAAAACTAAAGTTTTCGCGTGTCAATTTCGAAGGATTCTTTTCCAAGTACTAGATGATAAAAATATATAAATAAGATTTGTTATTAAAAGTGGCCGATACGAATAAATGGGTCAGTTAGTAAAAATAGTTGATGTGTACAAACTCACAGCGAAAACTTGTCCAATGGTTTTAAGAGCTACAGTATTTCCGGGGGCATAATAGACAACCTCACCACGAATTTGGCCAGCCTTGGTCAAACCACGTATAACAGTCTCTCGTTTCCATCCCAACTCCAAGGGAACACGTAGTTCTGTAACATTTAACAAGTTTGCATCTTCACTTTCCGATTCCGATAAACCGCTTTCCGCTGCAATACTCTCTGAATCTGTAGATACTTCCATTTGTGCATTTGCTTCATTAAGAGCTTGTCGTATTTTTTCCTATGGAAAAAAGCGATATCATACTGTGCAATGCGTACAATGTATTCGATCAATTTGATTAGACTTACAAAATCAGCGCCTTGTTGCAGTAATTGTTGTGTGGCCAACATTGGTTTAAGCCCAACAGCACGTGATTGTGCCAACAACGAAGCAACTGTGTTCTTTTTAGGTTTCGATACACCGCGGCCCAAATTACGAGGCCGTCCCTCTTTGAATGGTACCTGCTGTGAAGTACTGTTATTGTTGCCACCAGCATTAATAGCAGCATTCGTGCAACCAGATGTGGAGCCCGAACCGGTTCCACCTAAAGCAGCTGTAATCGAACTGAGACTCTGTAGACTATTTGACCCACTTGAGACTGTTGTGGTAGATTGAATACCAACGCTATTGCCAACGCCACTATTGCTAGATTGGCTGTAGTCATTATTATTTACTGAATCTGATTTGTCCGGTTTCATTGACAAATTCAATGGGGTATCAAAGTCCTCAATCGTGATTGGGTTTGCAGCTGTACCTGCTGCCATTGCGCATATGGAAGATGATGGTGATGATTTCATACTTAAATTAACACCGCTACCGCCAGAGCCTTGATCAGTCAGATCGTGAATATCCTTATTTTTATTTGATAAATTGTAAGCGCCATTTGATGTGATTGTAGGTGGAAGTTTTATGACTTCAACACGATCACATGAATTATCACGATTACTCGTACCAACACTGGAAGCACCTGCATTGCAGTGTTCAAGACGAGCACCTGTACTGTGGCCTCCCATATTTATGGCAGAACCAGCAGGTAGGGCAAGATGACCCAAAGCAGCTGCAGCAGCAGCTGCTGCTGCTGCATTAACTGCTTGAACTGATGACACATTGGAGCTGTTTAGGTTACCACCAATGGTGATTGTATTACCGCCACTAGAATGGTGTTGGTGCTGTTGTTGTTGCTGCTGTTGTTGTTGCTGCTGTTGTTGTTGCTGTTGTTGCTGTTGATGTTGCTGCTGTTGATGTTGCTGCTGTTGCTGTTGCTGCTGCTGCTGTTGTGCTGCATTAGCTGCGGCCGCCATTGCTGCGTACTCCATTTCGAGTCTAGCCCGCTTTGCAGGGCTTAGGCCTGGAAATGCAAGCAGAGAAGAAAGTGCATTTGTCGTTGTGTCATGTTCTTGTTTTTGAAGTTGTTGTTGCAGTTGTTGTTGTTGTTCGTCAGAAATGGTCTTTTTACGACCACGTGTAGTAGTACCAGGTATTTTTGGACCCACGATGGATGACGTGTATTTGATGATCTCTGTGTCCGGCGGCAATCGTACTCCCAATAAGGACGGATGTTCACTGCGCCACGAAACATGTGGGGAGAGGATGGTTGCAAATTAAAAAAAAAATAAATAAATAAAATTAGTTAATTTTCATTTGAAATGAGCGAGGTAACGAAAATGAGACAAGACACACCCATATGCAAATATAAGAATAAATAGAAAAGAGAGAAATATTTTAAGTTTATTAGGTGAATATGTGGCAAGAGAGAAAGAGAGAGACCAATATTTAGTAAGAGTAAAAGGTATTAATAAAGTGTACCAAGTCAATTTTATGTCCTCATACACTGACAAAAACACTAAAATATTGCTGAAACAACCAATTTCTTGTCAAAATTCTTTAGCAATTATTTCCATGCCTGCCACATATACTATACGGAAAAAAAGGTAAAAGAATATAAAAGTGAAACATTCAAGTTCATGAAAATAAATCAATCGACTTTTTAGAAATGAAATATTTTATGAGAGATAATAGTGATTACTTTATTCTGGAACAGTTTCTTTTTACACCTTTTTTGAAATGAAAGACAAATGTGAATTAATTTATTAGAAATTCAATTTGTAAATTTTGAAAAACATTAAAAAGTAGAGACTGAGACTGAGACTGCCATTTCTTTTGTAACACTTCATTAATGCAATTTTCAATTGTGGACATTTTTTACTTTTACAGTTTCTGTCAGTTTGCACTGTGATGTACAGTGCTGGATAAAAATATATGATTTAGAGTGTCAACAATTTTGTCCACCACTGTCCATGTAAATACATTGAAAACGCCAATTGAAAATGAAAGAATCAAAAAGAAGTATAGCACCGACGACAATTTCGGTAGAAAGACGACACACAACATCAAATGTTTAACATTACATAAAGTTAATTTATTCAATTATCAAGCAAAAATTGTGGATCTTACTTTCCTTCCAGTGCAGCACTATGTTATGTGATGCGTTTGCGGAAATTCAAAAATATACGGATACAATAGGTTCGTTGTTTGGTTCATGGTTTTGTGGTGAGAATATGATTGAAATTTGTTGTTGTTGTTGTTGTTATAGTTGTTTTCATTTTTTTAAGGGAAACCAATACGTCACCAACAATAAAGATAAAAGTGAGAAAATTAAATCATCAAGTCATTGCAACACAAACATTCGCAAACACACGCATTCTTGCCGATCAGTCATCAATTCACATACCCAATAACACAGCATATATGTATATACAAGAATAAAATTATAGACATTAAAAGGTTTTAAAACAAAAGGTAGATCACACCCTTTTTTGCCATTAACAACTCTATATCACAATTGGCAAATCATATCAACCATACACTAGCGAACTCACCTCAATATGCCGGAAGGCATGTAATCCTTGGATTTACCGCTAGCTGCGGCTGCTGCAGCAGCTGCATTACTAGCAGCAAAGGCATTCATCGCTGCTTGCACACTTTGCTGCGGACTCATACCAAGTGTACCGAATTGCGAAAGGGAATTTAAAGCATTGAGCGAAGCGTTGTTCTTATCACGATCCTTAGTGGCAGTTGAAGAGCTGGTGGATGAAGTTGAAGAAGTGGAAGAACCACACCCACTACCACCACCACCTCCAGTACTGTTTATATTGCCTAAAATACCTATACCAGCCGCCATGCCAGTGAGAGCTGAGTGAGGTGACATGAGCGCATTATGGTGAGTATTCGTAGTTCCGGAATTACCGCAACCAACCCCCAGATGATGTAAATTAGCGCCCATACTGTTGTTAGAGTTCTTATTGGAATTATTGCTACTGCCAGTTAAAGTGGTGGAATTATTGGAGGAAAGACCACTAGCACCAAGCTGCTGATGATGTTGCTGTTGTTGTTGTTGTTGCTGGTGATGTGAAGACTTCTTAGATGACGAGTTATTAGAAGTGTTACCTCCAATACCAGCAGATGCAGCGGCTGCTGCAGCTTGCATAGCCAACAACTCTTTGTGCAGCGTCACTGGATCGTACGCTGAGCCTGGAGCAGGCGGTGGATTACTGGACATCACCGACGATTTACCGTACCCCGACGAATTGGACTAAAAACAAATACAAAATACATTCAATTCTTGAGTACACAGCTTATATACCTTATATGATGAATTATTGCCTCCTGAGCATCCCCCACCAACACCCCCACCGCCGCTATTGTTCATTCCACCAGATGGAGTAATTGTTGTGCCTGTGCCCACTAAACTGTGCATACCAGCCAAAGCTGCTGCCGTATTACCACTAGCTGCAGCTGCTGCAGCCGCTGCTGCTGCATTCAAACTATTAGCCATATTTTGTTGTTGTTGCTGTTGTTGCTGCTGCTGCTGCTGCTGCTGTTGCTGTCGTTTCTCTTTGCGAGATTTACTTGATGATTTGCTTGATGAAGATGACGCTGAACTACCACTTCCACTACCACCACTATTACCACCTCCGGAATTACCAGTACTGGCACCACTTGTTCCTAATCCAGATATTCCAGAACCACTATTGCTACTTCCACTACCGGAAGTACCAGTACCTGCTGATCCTAAACCAAGTGCTGCTGGACCAAATGCTGCGGCAAGATCTGGATGGGGGAATGGTGATAAACCAGATGCTTGTAGTCGGCTGAAATAATCTTGCGCTGCCAATTGTGCCATGGACCACCAACCTGAGTATAATAGAAATCGTGTTAAAGCAATATGACAAATAGAAAATGCCCAGAATTATACCTAAAACAAATAAAAAATCGATAAATTGTCGTAAATTAATATAATCGGACAACGGTGAAGAAGAGTACTACTAGTCCAAGGTATCTTAATATTCATTTTTTTAGGAGCCTTTTCTTCAAACACATTTTACACAAAATCCAAATGAGCTTGCTGTTCCAACTCCATACATGACTGATAATATATGTATAATAGCATAATAATAGACGGCAGCCTAATTCCGAATTACCGAGTTAATTCAAATTAACTCTGGCATTAACTGCAGCTTATCCGCATTAACTCTATGAGTTAATTCTCAAAATAAAAGAGGATTTGCGATGGCAACACTGCCGAAAATTTTCTATTGTGCATTTTTCTCGATCCATTTTACGAAATATGAAGTGTGTTCGCTAACAGTTTTCAACACGAAAAGCGTTGGCGAAAAAATAAATCCAGCTGTCAATTACGAACGGTGAATGTCAATTTACAAGTTTCTGATCGTTTTGAGTTCACGTACTTCTTGTAGATTTTCTCATATCGAGAGTGACGGATGACAGAAATTGATAGTGATAGTAATGTAAGTGAGCGGACTTAATAACACAGCAATCAGCCGTTTAGTTAATTCGCAATACTGCCGTCTGTCAGGTTAATATTTTATTCGGATTAAGTACGGCGGTAATACGGATTAACGCTGCCGTTTGTCTAGGCTATAATATTCTAAATACCTATTGCTTAGGGCCTAAGGCTGATGACAGAGTGAGCGCTACAAGCGTTGCTATGATATGTCGCTACAACTTGCTACAAAACTCTGCTTGTGTTTACTTATGTGATCGCTCAAATGTTGTCAGAGTGAGAGCAGAGCTACAAAATAGTTTCAGTGCTTGGCCGCTATAAAGCAAGTAGTGAAGTGATTTATAGCAGCGACATATTGAAGTGAGAGAGTAAAAACAGAGAGAGAGAGAGAGAGAGAGAGAGAGTTCAAATAAAAAATTTGATATGGACAATGTGTGGGTGCATGCGTGCGTTGTTTTTTAAACAGTTTTTCGCATTGCTTTTTATTTCTCTCTCTCTCAAAAACCACACAATGTAGCACATAATATAGCGCTTACTCTGACACGTCAAAGATTGATATAGCAATAGCGGCTGTAGCTTCAAGCATAGCAACGCCTGTAGCGCTCACTCTGTCATCAGCCTAACACTCTCAGATGCAAGCATTGGTTTTATGGCTTCAAACATTTTCTAGCTACATTTTTGACATTGGCTGGAGCCGTAAAATATAATTTTTCTGACTCTAGTTGTTTACGTTACTAAATCTGGTGAAAAATGAAATTCAATTATGTCCATAATTCACCACACCCTGACCTTGCTTCTTATTTACAGTTTAAACTCACTTGCTGGATGCAGACCTGCAAGACTTGCTGCTTGTGACGCTGCTACTGCCATTGTATTTTGATGATGATGACCAGCTGCTGCGGCTGCTGCTGCCATAGAGTACCGATCGTTTGCTGCAGCTGCAGCAGCAGCTCCAGGATTGGGTAATAAACCTAATCCTGCTGCCGCTGCTGCATTGAATTGTGTACTAAAGAGCGGATTTGAAGCGGCTGCCGCTGCTGCTGCTGGATCACGTCCCCAATAAGCTGCATAATACAAAAATTTATATTAAATAAATAAAATATTAAGAAAACAATTTGTACACAACACCTACCAAATAATGACGCCGCATCAAGCAACGAGGCGGGATCGTGTGGACCGACTCCACCGCCACCACCAGCGGCCGAGCCGCCTTTACCACTGGCGTTAGTGCCACCTGATTTACCATCACCACCATCACCGCCCGGACCCTTATCCATATTTTTCATTGAGGAGCAAGGTTGGCTGCTACTACTGGTGCTGCTTGATTTCTTTTTATTATTTCGTTTTATCTTGATTGCCTTTTATTATTAATCTTTTTTTGGTGGGTGGAGAGAATTTTACCCTCCTTTTGCTTTGTATTCGCCTCAATTAGTTTGGATGTGCTTTTTTTATGAATTTCCACCACTTTAATGCATATTTGCGTCGTTCTTACACATCTATCACTGTTCCAAATTTTCCAATTTGTCTATTCCGCTACTTGTTTGTCATTTTTGCTGCAATGAAGAAAAACAAATAATGATGTATTTGAATTAATAATAGTGTGAATAATAATATATAAGGTCTAGTAAAAAGAAATCCAGTACAAATTTTTGCATTAAATTAAAGGTTTTACTTAGCATAGTTAGAATAATCCAATTTAGGACAAATATGCACCGTTTTGTTCGATAACTTGTTGCCATTTTGAAGGTAATTTCATAATGCCACTCTCATAGAAACCCTCGTCCCTATTGGCAAAAAATTGGGACAGTCGATTTTCACAAGCTTCTCTTGAGGCGAATTTTTCACCAGCCAAATCATTCGCCATAAATAGGAACAGGTAGTAATCACTTGGTGCCAGGTCCGAACTATAAGGTGGATGCATAAGAACCCCTAACCAAGCTCCCGCAGCTTCTGACCAGTCACTATCGATGTGTGTGGCCTGGCGTTGTCGTGATGGAACACAATTCATCTCTTATTGGCCAAAGCTAGCAGCTGCCTTCAGACAGTCCAATTGTTGACAGTACAGGTCCGAATTAAGAGTTTGGCCGTAGGGGAGCAGCTCATAGTAGATGATTCCCCGTCAATCCCACCAAACACCCACCCACTGACCTTCAATCCTGTCTTGACTACCGTTTGCGCCCGCTCAGCGCGATTCGACCACGACCGTTTTCGTTTGACGTTGTCGTAAGTGACCCACGTTGCATCACCAGTAACCATGCGCTTCGGAAATGGATTGATTTTGACATGACGGTCAGACTCGACGATTTCCATTTTATCGATATTTTCGACAGAGCGTGGTGCATCTTTGACATCAAAATTACCGGAACGGAATCGACCATAACACTATTCACATTTTCAACCGTCTGGCTTGCGTTTTCGCCTTAATCGAAGAAAAACTGTAAAATATGGCGTATTTTCTCTTTACTGATGTCCATCTTTGACGCGTGCGCTTGCAATACTGAGTCAAGCTGAAAAGTTTATTTAGTACGGAATCCTATCTTTCTAAACTCCATCTAGCGTAACTCGATCGCACTCATACAACGCGAGATACAGATCCATCTGTTGGAAAAATAATGGATTTCTTTTTACTACACCTGATATTTGATTTTTGAAATGAAATGAAGTATTTGATTAATTATCATTTTGAACTTTCCAATTTTCTTATGGATACTCAAGCTATTTGTAAATATTGTCACGAGAATCGATGGTAACACATCATTAATTAAGCTGTAAAGCTATTGCTGACACTATCGATAGTATCGAAAGTTTTATTTCGAAGTCTCTTTTGGTGTGCCTTACCACTTACATTTCAAAACTTGCACATCACTATTCTTTTTGTGAAGTTCCGTGTTGGCGGGAATTTATGTAAGTGGTAAACAATTAATTATTTAAATTAATAATTTGTAATTAAAATTTATTTAATAATTAGAGGTTGGTGTTAACTGTTCTGCATTGGATCAGTATCTGCAAAGTTCCCAAAGTAAGTAATATTTTGCAGTTAAATGAGGTTTGCTTATAGTTTTTTTCCTTCTACATTTTTAGTTGCAAGGATGGAAATTTTCAGAAACAACGGGTTAGAGCACGAGTATCATTCCGCTGCTAAATAAGCAAAGGGGTTTTCAGAAGTGTGGAGCTTTCCCGATAAAAGCGGTAAAATATACAAAAACAGTGGCAACACATCCAAAAACATTGGGTCGATGGTAGGCATGCAAACTGCTACAAATAAAAAACTTTCTTGTTTTGCTCTCTCATTGAACTTTGACGGGTAAGACTACTTATCGCAAAATATTCCAAAACCACTATTAACTAGATGTAAAAGACTGGTAACACATTTTAAGGGTAGCATAATAACTTATGAACCGTTTAGTATTACAAGGGAGCGGGAGTGTCCAGTCTAGCATAGAAAATACCCATGCAGAATGATCGAAAGAATCTCACTAACAAGAGATTCGATCTGCACTGTACTTCTGAGTACATTAAAAGATCCACGGCCATGGATGACATTGAATTATTGATAACGCAACGGTCATGACATCACCAAGCACCTCTCTTACAATCGCACGTTCACCAGGAAGAGAAGGATTTTGAATTATCAATGCGTATCAATCAGATCCGAAAAGTTATTTGAAATTGAACTAAATGGTATATATAGGGCATTGGTGAAACCTCCAGGCATTGCAGAAAAGGCAGTCAGCATCAAAAAGCAGTGACGCCACGGGAGCCACTAATTAAATTCCTCCAATAATGGCGAATACATTAAAGGGAAAAAGAAGTATTGAAACGAATGTCAAGTATAAGAGAATATGCACATATCAGTATGAAACAATACGAAGGAAAGAGAACGAATGCGACACAATAGGGTATAAATAGTCGAATTTGTAGAGATAAAAAATCATTAAAAGCTTAATCTGCAAACAACTAACATCTTGCCTTAGGCAATCCGAACGAGTTTCTGCGCCGCATCGTAACCGTGGACGAAACATCACAACACATCAGAGACCAAGGAATGGTCAGACTGCGGACTTCTGGTGGTAAATTGATGCAAAAGAATCTGTCCACCATCAAGGTCATGGTGACAATGTGTTCGGATGCGCGCGATGTTATTCACATTAATTACCTGAAAAGGGTAAAAAGATCACCGGAGCATATTATGCAAAGCAAAGTCAAAAATTGAGTGTCAAGCATTTTCTCCAGATTAAGGGGGTCTTCCACCTTGTTGGTTCAAAATTTCGATTTTTTTTTTTTTTCAATTTTCCAACCCAGAAGGTGTTAGGAATATACCCTTAAAAGGATATAACTGAAATCTTATTATTTCGAGTTTTTCCGAGCCGTCGAAGACAGTTACGCGTGCTCTTATCGCAGCGCTCTTCGCGACCACCTAAAAGCTGGCCCATCGCGTTTTTCTAAAGTTATCTAACGTTCTATCGAATACCTGATGTATCTGTATCTATGTAATCTCTGTTATGCATGATAAAATTTTCGGTCCATTCAGTTTGAAAGAAAATTTAACGTCGGAAACATCCCGCTTGTTATATACATGAATATCTTTAAATGCGATTTCCCAAAAGTTGCGTTTTTGTAACTGGTTGACATGATATCTCGAAAACTAATTGATTGATTGATTGAAATTATATATCAAAATTTGTGAAAAACATGTGGCTATCGTCTGACAGATACTTTTTAGATTTTTTTTATTTAAACAATTTTTACAGATGTTTTTAACCCCGAAAACATTAAAAAAAAAAAATTTTTGTTTTTAAAGTTGCCTGTTCTGCGAAATTTTCAAATTTTGAAAATGCCATCTGTCAAACGATAGCCAAGGTGATAAAAAAATTAAATCATTTTGGTTTTTTTGTTTCAGACGATTTTCATGAGCTAAATCGTGTCAACCATTTGTGTATGCATTTTTTGCAAGGGACACTTCAAGGTCAAGTCACGGTCAAATCGAAGACAGTAAATTTTCAGTAAAATTAGTGTTAAATGTATTTAAATAAACAAGTTGAATGCAACAAACCGCACCTCGATTGCGTTTTTAGTTTTCCTATTACTAATATTCAAAAAACAGTGTCAAAAATGAAGCCACAAGGTAGAAGACCCCCTTAACCCTCTGTGACAATTTCTTGTTTCCAAAACATATACACAGTGCGACAACTATGTATTAAGACTCGAACCATATCTCAGCAACCCAGAGCGCCATCTATGTGTGAGCACATGCGTTTTGAAGCTTCAACTTTCCTCTACTAACTGTTAAAATTTCATGGTATTTGGTTGACATTTAATGTTTATTGACATTTATTTTACAAAACACGTGTTTGTTTGATGTTGAAATTTTAACATGAAATTTAACACACAGCCCTCATTGTTTGTAAATTTTTGGCTCGGAATCAGGTCTGTGTGTTGATTCACCCGCAGTATTCAGCTGATTTAGTACCGTGCGACTTCTTTTTGTTCTCAAAACTGAAATTGAAGTTGAAAGGATGCTTTTTTGATTACATTCAGACCATACAACGGGCTTCGACGAGGGCACTGGAGGCAATTCCGAAAAATGAGCTGGAACACGCGTTTGAAACACTATTAAATCGATGTAACAAGTGTATTGAATCAGGAGGAGAATATTTTCAATAAATATACCGAAAAATTAGCAGATATCGTGTTTTAATTGTGTTTTTTAGAGGCAGTCTTAATACATATTTGCCGCACTTTGTATAAATAAATGCACGAGTTTTTTAACTAACTGCCCTCGAATTGGAAGTACATTAACTAGTGATTATAAATACATTGTTGTTGCAAAAGTTACAATAGTATAAAATATGTTGCATTTATTATTATTACACGACAGACATGAACCAATGATCGGACAGGGTTGACTCGTATAAGAATTAGACGTTTACAAAATAAATACCAAGATATTCACATTAATAATGGAATACAAAATTTTTTACAAATAAAAATACTGGTGTGACATATTCTAGTGAAAAAAAATCATTCTTATTGGACATGCTTGATATATTACTGATAAATCTAAACAATGTCATAATCTGCAAATTGTAGGTCATAATTTTTCATGCTATTTGTATTGTATGCGTATTTTGTAAAAAGCCGACTGAGACATGCAGCGCACTTATTGCATCAGTTGTTATTTTGGCAATGCGGTCAATTTGTTTGTTTTGTTTCAAAGAAACCCGGATTAAGGTATAGTTTATGAGTTCATAGTTTAGTTACGAGACAAAATAAACGAATAATGGTAGCATCGAAACTAATGTCAACAAAAAGGAATAGGCGATAATCAGAACAAGCCAACAAGGAAGAAAGAGAACAAACTAGATAATGATAGAAGATCCTATGCTGGTACCACAGGGTATAAATTTGTTAACAAACGAATTAATTCAATTCCGAAAGTGATAGAGGCAACATAACACTACCAGTTCAATTCAGAAAGTAATCGATACAACATCACACGATAGCAAGTTAAAAGTAGCAAGTACATTAAATAGCGATTGTAAATAGAAGTATCGATAAAATAAATTGTTGTAGTATATAGTTAGTATAAAATAAGTGTTGAAATTATTACTGACTGAATCCAGTGATCGAACAGGGTTGATTAGAGTAGAATTAAATGTTCACAAAGTAAAAATGTAACAATATTTTTAATCCTTTCATATTTATTGTGTGGATCAATAACCCCATGCCGCAATTTGATGGTCATTGTCTCAGGGGTGAACCAAAGCAGCCTCAAACGATAGCATTTGACTTCAGTAACAAAATCCCTAATCTCTTTCTTCTCCAATACGTCGCAATTTTTTTCAGTGGTTTAAAATTTGGCTTTATAGGTTAAAAGTAGAATCATGGAATTTGAAAAATCATATGTAAAATTACCTTCAGGATAGTTCTTGGCTTCTAAGACCCATTTTACAATTTTCCGAGGATTATTTTCTCGAAACATTTCAACCCTCTAACCACCCCTATGGGTCACAATTTTATTTACAGTGGTTTCAAATTTGGCTCAAAAGTAGAATCATCAAGTAGAAGCGCCACTAAAGTTTGAGGATGAAGATCCATAACAAACGCAAGATGAACTCGCAAAAACGCAATGGAAATAATCCGAAAGGTGGGAAATTGGGTGCCGTATGAACTGAAGTCAAAAGACGTCGAACCCCGTTTTTTCATATGTGAAAAACTGCTACAACGGCAAAAAGAAAGGGGCTTTTGTATCGAATTGTGACAGACGATGAAAAGTGAGTCCATTACGATAAGCCAAAACGTCGGGCAACTTATACCCCGGGAATACCTCATCATCGACGGCCAAGCTGAAAATACATATTCACGGCGAGATCATGATGTGTATTTGGTCGGACCAACTGGGTGTGGTATATTATGAGTTGTTGAAATCGGGTCAGACAAACACAGGGGACCTGTACCGATGATCGTTTGAGCCGAGCATTGCGACAAAAGCGGCCGCAATACGCCGACAGACACAACAAAGTTATTTTGTAACATGATAATGCTCTGCCACATGTTGCGGCACCCGGTAAAACGTACTTAGAAACATTCAAATGGGAAGTCCTGCCCACCCGTCGTATAGCCCAAACATTGATCTTTCCGATTACCACTTGTTCCGATCGATGACGTTCGGATCGAATCGATGATGAAGAAGCCAAAAATTGGATCGATTCGTTGATTCCCTCACAACATGTCGCCTTCTTCCGACGCGGATTTAATTTTTTTAATTGATTAAAATATCTTATTATTTTATCCTTTTGATTAATCGATTATTAATCATGTAATAGTAAAATAATCGGAAACGAGATTTTTATGTTTAATAAATTCCATTGTATTATTTAAGATAGCTTACAACGGACAAAATTGTGGTATCAATAGCAAATAATTGTAAACGATGTAAAAAATTGAGATAATTACTCATATGTGAACGTAGTTTAGTATCCACAAAACTGAGTTTTTGGCAGTGCTACATAGTTAAGTTGTAACAGATTCACTGCGCTTGCAACATTGCAACACGGTGACAAGATGGCGTCTGCAGAAAAGTTATTATGATGACTGTGCTCGGAACGAACTGAACGAAGAGACGACATCAAAATTTCATAAAAAAATATTGCCCGAACATAAAACAATAACTTTCATTAAACAATTCATTGTTAGTACTTCGAACGAAAAAAAACAAAACAAACAAGTAGAATTACTTCAGGGTTGCTATTTGTTATGTATCATTTTGTTGCGTTTCAAAATAGAAATAATGGATTGGCAACTAAGTATTATCGAACACGAGTTTTATACGTTCTAAATGTTTAACAATTGCTTATTATGTAAGATGATCCGACTCGATTATGGCTTTAAGTTGATCATCATCAAGCTCTTCTGATCGTCCTGTTCGTTATCACCTTTGAGCGAAAAATCAACGGAACCAATTCCGAACTGTCTTTTTTTAGCGCTCACTCACGTTATTGCAAACGTGGTTAAACAATAATAAAATTCATCTAAACATACACAACTGAGCTGTGTTAAGGCTCAAAGCATCTCCTCCCAACAATCTCAATCTTGTTTGTGCAAAGGGTGGACAGTTACAGAGGAAGTGATCGGTTGTGTCCACATCCTCTAAACAAAAGTGGTACGTCGGATCGGTGATGACACCTGCAGTGGCCATATGATGTCTACAGGTGTTATGCCCTGTGATGACCCTAATCAGCATCTTCCTAATTGTAGAGAAAAGTTCGCTCGTCTACTGTGAGGTGCATTCACAA
Organism: Megamerina dolium; assembly: GCA_963854835.1. Taxonomy (NCBI): domain Eukaryota; kingdom Metazoa; phylum Arthropoda; class Insecta; order Diptera; family Megamerinidae; genus Megamerina; species Megamerina dolium. Next base: position 83,000,699 of record OY978525.1, read on the forward strand.
AGCCTTTGGTAGCCCTGCATGTCTCCAAGGTGGACCATCGAGTCTTATGGATCATGACCACAGAGTCTTTGATCCATCGCTGGATCCACTCAGAACTCACTCAGCTAGGTTCTGAACCCATGGGCATACCAGCAGAGTCCTCATTGGCCAAACCATCAGCCAATTCGTTCCCTTTGACACCGCAATGTCCCCGAACCAAATAAGACGAAGCATTTTGTCCTTAGCGACGCTATTCAGCCTTGTGTTACATTCACTGATCATCTTCGAAGAAATGGCAGGGCTCGCAATAGATTTCATTGCAGTCTAACTGTCACTGCAAATGCCAATGCGCTTCCTATGCCATCTATTCTCAATAATCGAGTAGACCACTTTTACTATGGCATATACTTCTGTTAGAAATACAGTCGCCGGCGGAGAACGAGTACTTGGTATTTTCATCCAAGTACCAACCGGCCCCAATACCATAGGAGGTTTTAGAACCGCCAGTGTAGAAAATGTGAGTCATTTCCCTTAGCAGAGTCTCTAGACTTAACCATTGATCTCATTCTGGGAAAATAACCTAAAATCTACGTCCGAAATGTTAGAAAGATAATGTAGAAAACGTGTGGAAAAAACCTTTATAGCTTATTACACATGTAAGAGAATCATCAGCAGAAACTGGTGTTTAAAACCCAAACTTGCACTGTGGATGTATACTGCCGTAGTAAGACCGATCGTGACATACGGGGCCTTAGCATGGTGGCCGTCACTAAGCAAGCAATATAATGTCAGATGACTTACTAATTTACAGCGAGCAGCGTGTGCAGGAATAACGGAGGCACTGAACGTCATCATAAACTTACTTCCGATCGACATTCAAATACAACTAACCGCAGAACACGGCCACAAGGATTAAAGAAGGTGGCCTATGGAATGCGAGACAGTTCGGACATAGTAAAATATTAGAAAGCCGAAAGCAGTACGGCAAACTTCAGAAAGAAGATCCGCAAATCTCAATGTATCCAGGTCCTTTTGTCTGGGAAACTAAGCCAGCATCTTTCAAGCAGAAGGGAATACGGGAAGCATGTAGGATACGTAGTAGTCATCCACATAAACTATCAGAGGGATATGTATTGTCAGATAGTCAAGAAGCCCTTTTGGCACTTAATTCGCCAGTAAGTAATGCAGAAATCATAAGACAATGCAAGGAGGAGCTAAACTCACTAACGCGCAAAATGAACATCATCTCTCATCTGGCTACCTGGCCATAAGAACATAGAAGCGAATGAGAAGGTAGATGTACTGGCTAGAAGAGGGGCATCTCTCAGCGAATCCGAGCCGGTAGCTGTCAGATGCCCCTCTGCGTCATTAAAAGAGAGCTTCACCTTAAGTTTAAAAAGCAGACAGAGAACAGTTAAGAAAAAACTGGTACCTGCAAAGTATGCCAGCAAATTTGGCCAAAATACGATAAATCAAGAACATACAAATGGATAAGGAAGCCAAGAACACACATTTTCAGAATAACTTCTACAATAATCGGCCACTTGCCGATGGGGGACCACGCCGAAAGGAATGCATCGCCCCACAATGACAGATGCCGAAACTGCGATCAGGAAGGGACCAGCGAAACGGTTTTCCATTTTCTATGCTAGTGACCAAATGGCGCACTGCGTCATAGAATGCTAGGAAAATTCGTAATGGACGACCTCAATGAACACGCTAAGATAAAAATAGATGATATTAGTAGGTTTAGCATTGAAAACAGCGGGCACTGCTCCAATAGCTGTCGATATATCTGCCTGTGTCCTATATAAACCCCGTCATGGCAGACTCCGTAAGTTTTGAGTCTGAACGCCGCTTTCATCGCCTCCTTCCAGATCTGAAGATCCAGTGGAAGCAAATCAAGTGAGCACCAGCGATGCCTAGGCATATACTTCTTTGTAGTCTGTTCAGAGAGGAAACGGATTTAACCACAGTTCTGCGTCAACAAATCACAGACGCATATGTCACATTGGGTCTGATTATACAAATGTACATCCAAAGCAACATTTCCGGTTTCAAACCCCAAGTTTTGCCAAAAGCCATCCTGCACTGCTAGAAAACTTTTAGAGCTTCAGAGGTTTTCTGCTCAACATGAATCTTCCAAGAAAGCTTATCATCTAGGATGACTCCTAAATATTTAACTTCAGAAAACAGCTGCAAGGTCACCACTTTAAGGTTGGTAGAAGTAAGCCATCCAATTTGGGTTTGGGTTCACCAGGATTCACGGAGAGACCTTGCAGATCGCACCAATGCTCAATCTTGTCCAGAACTCTCTGCATTTTGATGTAAATCATTCTTAGTGACCTTCCTGAGATTATAACGCACACGTCATCATCATACGCTTAATCATGTACACCAAAATTGCAACGCAATTAAAAGAGAGTCCACAACAAAACACCAAAGCAGAGGAGAAAGTACACTTCCTTGTAGGCACCCTCTCTCAACCTCAAACGTGACGCTATTATTGTGTTCTTCCCCTCTCATAAGCAGTGAAGACTTCATCAACACCATAACTTCTGGCTGAGCAACACATGGAATTGAAGATAGCATTGTCAAAAGCGCCCTCAATGTCCACAAATAGCCCCAGTGTGCAAAGACCTGCTTCTAGCCCTTTCTCCGCTATGATTACACAGTCGTAAAGAGCAGATTCACAGAACCTTCCTCTCTGATAGGCATGTCGCCGAACACTTAAGAGATCCCGAATATGCACATCCACTCTAATGTACTTTTCAACTATGCGCTCCAGACTTTTAAGTAGAAACGAAATCATGCTTATAGGCCTGTACCTTACTCCCGAAGGCGTAGTGTGAGATGTATCCATAGGCGAGACATACAGTAAATATCCTTTTCAGGACCTCCACTATAATGCCTTCACCTTTCTTTAGCATGATTGGATATACAACATCGGGGACTTAGTCACTGAATGATGAAAAGGCGAACCTCATCGTTGCATTAGTAACTATCATTTGGGCTATAAACCAATCAAGCCTGGTGGTTGCCGAACGTAAAATGTCAGTGGCCAGGGTGACAGCCTGTGGTGAGGCAATTATGCAACCCGGGAAATGTGTTGATAGAAGTATATCATTGGCCTCTGACGAGCACGTATAGGTACCACCAGGTTTCAGAAGACAGTCCAATCTGGCAATTCGGTCCTTTTGAAGAGCTCTGCACAGCCTAGACGTTCTTTTCTCACCAGCTATTTTATCACAAGAATCTCTATAAGAGTTCAGTTTAGAGGACTTCACTGTTGTGCTAGTCAATTTCCTACCTTGTCTTGCTTCCGTCCGGACACGCCATCTCATAACAATTGATTAGGACTCATCCTAAAGACGTAGAAGTTTCCTCAATAGATTGTATGGTCCGGAGCTTAAGAACGACCCTTATCCTTTCTTCAAGAAGACTGCAATATCATGTCCAATCCCCTCCAAAAGGGTTCTAATCTGCACGAACCACATCTATATCAACCGCGAGCCGAAAACCTATATAGCGGTGGTCCGACAAGTAGTCATCATCTAGGACTCGCCAACCAATAATCTTGTCTGCTACCAAGCTATTTGATAGAATCAGATAAACGACTTCCAGTGTCTTGCCATTCATAAAGGTCGGGCTGTTGCCAACTTTATGTATGACTAGTCCTCGAGACTGTAAGTAGTCCAGCAATTTAGTCCCCCTGTAGTTGCATTTACTGCTTCCCCAAATAGTGTTCTGTGAATTTGCATCACATCCCACTATTAGTCCCAAATTGTTGTATTCCGCAATTAGCATCACGTACACCAATTCTTTGGGTGGAGGTGGCGCTAAGGCATCATATGGTAAGTAAACAATATGCTCTTGGGTCGCGGTGCAAACCTCATATTATATTAATTTACACATTTCATGAAATGTCTGATTTCTTAATAGGTGAAAATCGCTTCAATCGCGTATCTAAACCAATTTTCAAGAAGAATATTTGACGACGATCGCCCTATGCTACGAAAATAGCCAGTCGCCCCAATTATGTTTACAGCTTTATGCACGATAGTAATTGCCGTGAACAGTGTTGCAAATTTTTTAAAACTCACTTATATTCATAGTACAAATTTGTTTAAGGGCGTTTAACAAAAACTTGTTTACACAAAACTTCAAACAAAATAAGAAGCGACAAATTAGAATGAAAAAGAAATATGCAAATGAATAAAAACAAATTCCATAATAACTAGACGTACAAAAGCCTTATGAAGGATTACATGTCATTCAGAATTTTCAACAATAACACATGCATGGTATAATAATACAAGGTATAGCCATTAGGGAGAGTTTCAGGTATGAAGGAGTAAAAAACAACCGAAACAACAGAAGTAGAAAAGAAAACAACAAAACCGCTAGTTTGACACTATAAGGAGCCAGTTTTTTACATTATATAGCGCAGCCAAGAGGAATGTTTTACAATTGCTTTACCTTCGTTATTATACCATGGACAGAATGCTTCAGATGAATTTCTTTTTCCCTTATTCTCTCACACTTTCATGTATTTAATATGGCCTAAATATCGATACCAACTATAAAATAAAGAGCAGATAATGCAATAGTACGTAGCATGATATAACAAACGTAGTAAAGAAATTAGAGAGGGTAGTTGTATATGGTATACTCCCACATATAAAAGAGAATTAAAGAAAGAACAACAACATATCCGGAAAAAAGGAAAGAAGTAAAGATGAAAACAATAAAAACACTATTTTAACATTTCTCGCAAGAGAAAGGATTTTCCGATTGCTTTTCCAGGTTAATTATACCATCGTAAACGCTACCAGATATCAGATATCAGCCAGCTACCAGTTGTATCAAAATCGCTAATAATTTTACGCTCATGATGGAAAAGAATATGGAAACAAACCAACATATTATATTGTTGAGATATCTCGCATTTAAGTCTGAAGTGATAATTATTCCAATACGATGAAAGTATATACAATTTTTATACATCACAAGTTTTATTTGTATCTGAAAGTGATATAATGAGTATTGACTATTGGAAATTTTTCTGACATTCATCGATATTTTCATACCTTTGGGGGCTTTGGCCTAATATTCTTATGTCTTGCGTCGTTATTGCATTTAAACATATTTCATATCAAGGGTATATTCAGAAAATTTGTTTGCAAAATGTGGTTGCATTATCGCTACTTATAACTGACATTATGAAGAGTTTTGAGATCATTAAAAAATTAAGTATTATGTTTTTATATTATTCATAACGAAAAATTTAAGCCAGAAGCACTGTTATAACTACTCTACCGAATTCCTTATAAAAGAAATTGCCTTGGTAATTCTTGACTATGTGCATAATAATTAAAATTTTTTGAAATGGTATTTTGCGCAACCAGCACTAGAGGCCGATTGTTTTGACCAGATAAATCGGGTAATTGCACACGAAAGTTCAAATTTCCATCTGACATTCATTTTTCATTCGAAGCTATTTACACTTTGCTAAGTTGTGCCCTTGCTTAATATTAATAGCTCATTTACTGTCCTTTGCCCTAGCACCCATATTGCTCGATTTTTAAAACCGCTCAAATATTATAAATTGCTGATTCATATATGTAGTTCCTGCCACTTATGTACATAGGTTCAAGATATTACATTAGCACCAGTTAAATATGATTTAGCATTTCTTGTGTTGCATTAGCAACACTGTTTACAAACGTCAAATGTAATATGAAAAAATTATACAATATATTAAACAACAAGAACATGATATAGAAGAAGTTAAAGTAAAAAATCATGTCGCTTCGCCTTTGAAATCGCGTTTGTTGTTTTTTCTATACTTCTCTCTCTTGATGTACGTTTGTTGCTGTTTTCGTTATTTCTTCTCTTTCTTTCGAGAGAGTGTGCATAATCACTCTTTGAAATTGCTTTACCATGATACAATGATACAATGAGAGAATAATATCGTCGTCTTTCTTTCATTTTATCCTCCCTTCTGCAGAATATACCTTTGTGTCGTTTCATTCGTTGTCGTTTCTTCTTCCAACTATTCATTCATCATGAAATTCTTCATAGTAAAAATTTATATAGTAAAATTAATTTGTATTGTTGGTAATTAATGTTATTACTATGTATTATAATTATTACTTGTTTCTTTCGTTTTTCTCAGTTAGTTTATAAATCACTGAATATAGTACCAGCAAATGGAAATTACGAAACGACAAGAGTGTCGTCAGTAGGTAATCAACCTTTGATATTTCGATACTATTTATTTTTGTTTGATTAATTTCTGTATTAACATGTACGCTTATACACGAACATTCATATCATATTTGTTAGAGCGAGAATCTTTTTAAATTTCACTTTACCACATACATATACGCTTTATTAAATTTTTTCCGTGGTTTTCACATTTATGTATATGCTTTTTCAGTTACATATACGTACATTCACTAAATTTATTTTATTATACAGAAAGATTTATAATTCGATTTTTCCTTTCGGTTTTATATTTCACTTACAATGTATCTTTTTTTTTTCATCCAATGCAATTGTAACTATATTTTTTTAAGAAATCAGCACACATTTTCTCTTCTGTAATTTATCATTCAGCATAGGAAAACACATGCGTCAACTTACGCCAATGACGTCCATCGATGGTACTAATCAACAACGAACAAATGCTAACCGAACACCATAAACGTTTTAGTTTGGACGTCGTTTAGTTTGATCGCCGGCAAACTGGTTTGGTTTTCAATTCATTGCGTCGGTTTCCAACAACGATTTGCTTCTAAATATTTGTTCATTTTATTTCATAGTCTGGTTCAGTTTTTAATATAGTACAATACATTAGCTATATGTATTTATATATTTGATGCCGCAATTTACTATAGACTAAAATAAATAACTACGACGAACTTAAAACTATTTATGAGGTTCATTCGCATGACGACCAACAAATCTTTCATACCAGTTTGATAATACAAATATCACCTCAAATGCTTCACATAACTATGTTAGAATTCTATTTCGAACAAAATCGGTTATTTGGTTGACGCTGTGTTCTCCTGATTTGTCTGTGTTTACTGCTCTGCCCGCATCTGTCTATCTTTGCATCATTGCCACAAAAACCCTATTTCAATGCATTTGCACCGCCGTCGTAATTATATACATACATACATACAATATTGAATTCGTTTAAATGCCGCCACCACCACCAGTATTCAAGATGGCGACGCTCTACATTAAATAGTAGTACATACCTCCGTACTAATAAATCCAATATATATTTTTTTTAGTGACATTTTTATTATTTTGATTTCTTCGCCCAACAGATGCGAATAAACTATGCTCACATATACGAGTATTAAACCAATATGTGACAAGAAATTTATTCATTTTCTTTTTTATCATCTATATACCATGTATGTATATATGCATATGCGTAGACCATATCAAACGTATGATGTACGCATATGCATACAAATATGTATATACGCATATATTGACGAAAATTTTGTTTTCTCTCCAAGGTTTCCAAAATTTTGACCGGTAGTAGCCGTGTCGGGTGCCGTAGCTCAGTGGTTAGTGTGTTGGCATTCTGGTCTATAGGTTCTAGGTTCAATCCCCGGCTGAAGCATAACAAATCTAATATCGAAAAGATTTTTCTTTCGAACGGTACCCACCTGTCTGTAAACAATTTGTATTTCTTCCGGCAGTAACAATTTACCAGGAAAAAGCTTCTAAAATAACTCGGTGACAAAGTTCAGAAAAATTTATGTTGCCGTTCGCAACAGGCTAAAAAAGTAGGTCCCTTCTAATACTGTCCAAAATTTAACACGCACCTCAGTAATGGAAGAGAATCTTATGGTGCAACTAGCCACGAACGTAAAACCGTATAACGTGTCAGCTGACACGGGAATGTCGTGTTAACGAAAACTCACCACCGTTGCCGGTGACGTAGCCGTTGCGGAAGAATCAACAGCAATTCGATTTTTTACGTAGAACCGTGTCAACTGATCACTCTCTATGCTTACAGGATTGCCAGATTAGACTTTTATAAACAAATAAGAAATAAACTAAGATAATTTATTTTTTTTTTTAATTAATCAAAACTATCATCGTGTTTAGTTATTTATTAAAATATACTTCACGTATATTAATTTTTTTTTTTAGTTTTTAACATTTAATATATATATATATATATATATATATATATATATATATATATATATATATATATATATATATATGTATATATATATATATATATATATATGTATATATATATATATATATATATATATATATATATATATGTATATATATATATATATATATATATATATATATATATATATCCGCTCTACAGCTGCCTTTGATGTCTCTGTGGCCTGGTACCCAAATCAGGTGGATGTTGAAGTAGCTAAAGAGTTCTATTAGTAGTTCGTGAGAGTTTATCACCGTCTGTGATTACTGCCTACTCATTTGCAGCGATTTTAGTGCAGCCTTACTATATCTATACGTAAATATCTCTTGTAGTCAAAACACCTTTTTGGAGAATAGAGAGTGCCTCCTTTGTGGCTATAACTACGGTCTGAAAGACACTACAATGATCTGGTAGGCGAAAGGCTACATTGGCGCTTAACGCTTCCGAATATACGCTTCCCCCCACCTGATGATTAAGTTTGGAGCCCTCCGTGAAAATACTGACTATGTTCTCGCAGTCCATCCCATCGTTATCCCAGTCTTCTATCGTTGGAAAGGTTATAATGAAGGGCTTGTTAAGGAATATTGCCGACGAGTTACAATAGTCGGTGGTTCTGGCTATGAATGGAAAACTGTCTAAGATGGATGAGTGTCCTTTCGGGTAAGTGGCTAATAAAAAAGATTCCCTAAACCTTAAGGCCGATTTGGCTGTTAGTTGTTTACTAAACAAGTCGATCGGTAGCAGGTGCTGCATGACTGAATGTCATGCTGCACCTACTGGACAAGCCAGTTATTCTCTGAATACCTTCCATGCGTTTAACTGCATAGCTTTTATTTAGAACCGGCGACCAGACTATAATACCGTAAGTCAGAATTGGTCTTACTACAGCTGTGAATATCCAGTGTGTGATATGCGGCTTAAAACCCCATTTCGCTTCCACTGCCTTTTTACACGAGTAGAGAGCTACAGCCGCTTTCCTAACTTTATCTTCTACATTATAACTCCAAAGAAGCTTCCTATTTGTCACGAATATAAAGATTTTATAAATAAAATGCTTATTGTATCAACAAAACGAATGGTACAAGGTATAGACACTGTGGTAATTTGAGCGGATTGAGGCTTAAAACTTCTTAGTTGCTCTCGCTCGGGGGATACGAAAAATAGACGGTCGTGTTTTTTCAAGGGCATATATGCTATGTTCATACACGAAAAAAACCATTTAGTAGATAAAATTAAGATAAACACATTCAACTTCAACTAACGACCTTATAATAATATATACAGATATTTTCGTGATCCAACCATTGCTGGATATTACAGACACTTACCAAGAATATAAATTGCTGCTGTTTTTATTTTGATATCTTCGTAGTGAAAAATCGTTGTCTAAAATCAAAAAAGTAATAGCAGTCAACAAATCCGCAAATAAAAAGCACAAGCACATTTAAATATTCATATTTAATCCCTTTGTAGTGTAAAACACATTATGGAGAATTGTCGCTACAGAGCACTATTAAAATATATTTATAAACCATCTAGTTTAAATAAGTAATAACGAAGATGTTGCTGCTGCTGCTGCTGCAATGATGATGATGATGATAACTTTAACTGGCAAAACAACGGCCAACAACCAGTACGTGCTACTGCACTACGCAACACTTGAATTAGTGCATGTTTAGCTAATATATTTTCTCTTTGATGGCTATTAAATTATTTGTTATACGATTTTGCTACATCTAATGTTTTATAAAAAAAAACACAAACACATACACACAAATGTAAAAACGATATATAGCATAAATCGCTGTATTTATCCAAAAATAAATGAAACGACGACGCGATTATGAAATTACCGTTTTGTAGCTTATTACAAATTTATGATTGCAATTTATTTATTTTCCATTTATCTTCGAATAATATTTTACGGTCCTACTTGGTAAATCATTTAATGAACTTCGTTCTAACTTCACGAATGTAAATGCCCTGAAATGAGAAAAAAATAAGAAACAATATTGTAAGAAAGCATTTATTAAATATATATTATATTTTGTAAGTACATATATGTTATTTGTATATATTTTAAAATTAGGAAAATATATTATATACCAAAGGGGAAGTAGGCATGCTTTACAATCAACGACGAATGTTCTCTTTTTCACATAAGATTTTTTGTATTTTCACATTATATGTCATTGGATCAAATCGTTTGCTTAGCGCTCCTTTTAGAGTAGAAATTTACAAATTAAATCAAATCTATAAAAGCAACTGGAATATAACTCATATATTGTAATTAGTAAAATTATGAAAGACCTACTTTCTGTATTGATACATCCACATGGATTTTAGGACGAATTGAAAAAATTCTTTGTATTGCTTATATCTAGTATTGCATTAAATATTAATACAACTTTGCAACGTTTTAATTTCGTTATTTATTCTAATTAATAATACTTAGGCAGTTCACGAGGTGTTGTTTGTTGCGGGATCGTTGTGTAGTTTTATAGTTTTACAACTGTTGTATCAGCATTGTTGCTATTTCACATACAAAATTTGAATTAACAAAGTACGACATTCCCAGAGAGGGATTTTGACGCTCTCTTTTTTAAATATGCGGATACAAGAAAATCAAAAGAACTTTGTAAAATCTATCAAAATGAAAAATTCGAATATATTTTGACACATTAACCCCGTGGTTGTATATAATGGTCAATCAGCACAAATGCGTTTGTCAATTTTTTCCTTGCGATTACTACTAATTTTATTCTAATTACATCATCTTGTGGGTGCCATAGTTCAGTGGTTAGTGTGTTGATATTCTGATCTGTAGGTCGTGAGTTCGATCCCCGGCTGAAGCATAACAAATTTAATATCGAAAAGATTTTTCTTTCGAGCGGTACCCACCTGTAGGTAGGCAATTGGCAATTCTTCCGGCAGTAACAATTTGCCGTGGAAAAGCTTCTAAAAGAAGTATGTGACAAAGCTCAGAAAAAATTATTTCGCAAGAGTTCTGCCGTTCGGAACCGGCTAAAATAAGTAGGTCCCACCTATCACTGTTCAAAATCTAATACGCACAACAGTAATGGAAGAGAAGCTCTGCTAAAGAGCCCTTTGGGGCTTTAAGTGCCACAAATTTATTTTTTTTTTTTACATCAACTTGAAAATATTTTTTTAATTTTTACAATAATTAAGGTAATCCAAAAATTTGTTTAAAAAAATTTAAAAAGAGAGAAATAAAAATTTCTTGAAATAAATAAAATCTTAATCCTGTACTCAACCAGAGGCTTAATAATTTTGACACTGCCTGAACAGATTTTGACATTTGACGTTTTGACAAAACGATGCACAACGACTAAACATACAAAAGTCAGTTCACAAGTATGATGTCTTATAATACATTCATCTAGAACCTAGCCGGCTAAGGGTTGCAAATTGTGTAGTTTGCCTTCGTGTTTTGACACTAACGCTAACGATATGTATGCACGATATTATGCTTGCGCTTCTCAGTTGCTGTTTAACTTTTGACGCAGTATACTGTTGCACATGTTTGAAAAAAAAAAAATACAGTAAACGAAAAAGTAAAGGAAATATGCTGTAGTACTTGCTCAGCGTTTCACAGTTCACAGTTTTTATAAAGACACTGTACAAACACGTACTCTATTTGACACATTTGTGTGGCCGGCATTGATCTACAACATAAAACGTTACAACAATATTTTAAAGTTCAGGTAATATAATGATGAAATGGGTATCAAACGAAAGAGGAAAATCGTTGGAGTTTAGCAACGCAATATTTTCAGAACAAAATGACAAAATAAATTTTTTAATTTATCCGTGAATATCCTTGACGAAAATCAAACTGTTTCATAGAAAAAAAAATGCATTTTAATAGCTAGCGATTTTTCTCTATAAGGCGAAGCGAAAAATTTTATAGGTTATGCCCGGACAAAAAGAGACAAAAGAAAAGCTCGATAAACATTACGGTGAGTCCGCTCAGTCAGATTACATGGTAAAATATTGGATTGCTGAATTTGAACGCGGCCGAACAAGCACTGCAACAATACCATCAACAGGAAGGCCAAAAGAGGTGGTTACTGAAGAAAAAATCAAAAAAATCCTCGATATCGTTATGAATGATCGCCGAGTCAAGTTGCGTAAGATTGTTGAAATGGTAAACATCTCATATGAACGTGTGTTCAACATTTTGCATGAACATTTGCATATGAAAAAGCTATCGGCAAGATGGATACCGCGATTGCTCAGTGTCGAACAAAAACAAGTTCGAGAGACCACTTCACAGCGGTGATTGGACATGATAAAGCATAATCCTGTTGATTTTTGGCGTCGATCAATAACTGTTGATGAAACGTGGGTCCACCACTACACACCTGAAACCAAAAATCAATCGAAACTATGGGTGGAAGCTGGTGGAAGTGCCGAAGAAGGCGAAGGCAGTGAAATCGGCTGGCAAGGTTAGGGCCACTGTATTTTGGGATGCACTCGGAATATTGCTTATCGATTATCTTGAAAAAGGATCCACAATCACAGGAAAGTATTATCGTGCATTATTGGATCAATTGAATGATGCAATCAAGAAAAAACGACCTCATTTAAAGAAGAAAAATGTGCTCTTTCTTCAAGACAACGCACCGGTTCACACAGCATTAGATAAAAAATAAAATAAATATGTGGCACTTAAAGCCCCAAAGGGCTCATTGGCCGAGCTTCTCTTCCATTGCTGTTGTGCGTCTTAAATTTTGGACAATATTAGAAGGGACCTACTTATTTTAGCCGGTTCCGAACGGCAGAACACTTGTGACATCACTTTTTCTGAGCTTTGTCACAGAGTTCTTTTTAGAAGCTTTTTCATGGCAAGTTGTTACTGTCGGAAGAATTGCCAATTGCTTGCCGACAGGTGGGTACCGTTCGAAAGAAAAATCTTATCGATATTAAATTTGTTATGCATCAGCCGGGGATTGAACCACGACCTACAGATCAGAAGGCGAACACACTAACTACTGAGCTACGGCACCCATCGATGGTGCATTAGATACGATGCTAAAATTACGTGAAATACACTTCGAATTGGTTGATCATCCACCTTATAGTCCAGATTTAGCTCCTAGTGACTTTTCCTGTTTCCAAACTTGAAAAGATTCAGTTCAAACGAAGAAGTGATTACCGAAACTAACGCGTATATTGAGGGGTTCCCGAAATCGTATTATATATATATATATATATATATATATATATATATATATATATATATGTATATATATATATATATATATATATATATATATATTTATATATATATATATATATATATATATATATTTATATATATATATATATATATTTATATATATATATATATATATATATATATATATATATATTTATATATATATATATATATATATATATATATATATATATATTTATATATATATATATATATATATATATTTATATATATATATATATATATATATATATATATATATATATATATACATATATATAAAAATTTCTACCAACTATACCAGGCCATGTGAGATTGTATATCTTTCGGGGGTTTGCATCTCTGATGCTGTTGCCGGAGTTTTTGCTGTTGTTGATGTTTGCTGGTTATGTCATTTTTCGCCATCATCTTTTCCAATTAACTATTGCTATTGATAATTGATGACAATCTTATTGTTGTTGTCGCTGATGCTGCCAATTTTCATAAATTGGTTCTGCGTTATTAATTGTTGTTGTTATTGATACGGTTGATGTGATGGCGGTGATGCTGCTACTTGCTGTTGCTGTTGTATTCGCATTAGCACACTTTTTATCTCCTTCTAAATTGTTAAGCCTTTCGTTGGTGGCCAATACCATTACTCAAAGTAAATGTTTAAATCGAATTTCGATGAATTTCATCAATTTCGTTATCGAAAGAAATTAATTTAGTTTTTTATTGAAGCGAGAGAAAAGCACGTAAATTACAAGTGAATTATGTATATTATTTAGTACAAAAAAACACCTCGGGAAATATTAGCGGCACGACACTAACTTATTATATTATAAACCGAATTAAATATGTTCTGCAATTGGACGTTTTTATGTATATAATGTTGTACAACAAACTCGAGAAAAAGTGTACGTACAAGAAGTAAACAATTCTTCGCTGCACTAAATACCAATAAGGAAATAATTTTTCTCAAAAGAAATTATTTTTTATTTAAATGTTAGAGTATTATGTACACTTTAAGCCTAAATACATTAAATTATAATTATATTATATGTACAGAAAAATTATGAGAAATAAAAGAATTCAAAAGCAACTGTTAATTGGTCAGAAAAAGTCTACTTACAAAGATAAGATTATATGATAAACTATTGTTTTTTGTGGGTTTTTGAAAAGATTAGTAGCTGGTTGGGTAGCCTTTCCGTTTTAGGACTTCTTGAAATCGGTTTGGCATTGACCTGACTAACTTGGAAGTGTCCTCCGTTGAAATTTTGTGCAACTCATCTAAAATCACATTTTTAAGCATTTGCTTGGAGGTGATGGTGTGCTGCCTTATCCTGCGCTCAAGTAAATCCTACAAATGTTCAATAGGATTAAGGTCAGGTGATTGTGGAGGGGTCTTGCATTGATGAGGGACATTATATAATATCTAAAGCTTCACATTATGGTCAGTAAGCTTCGGGTCGTTATCCTGTTGAAAGTGCCAGCCGAGATTTTCAGCACTCTGCTTCAAATTTTCTTTTAAAATATTTAAATAACCTCTCTGATCCATAATTGAATCAATAAACACCAAATTGCCGACTCCATTGGCAGCCATACATCCCCACACCATAATACCACCTCCGCCATGTTTAACCGTGCTCACAAGATTTTGCGGATGAAGGGCTGTGCATGGTTTCCGCCACACAAGCTGACGTCCTTTAATACCAAACAGGCAAAACTTGCTCTCATCTGAGAATAGCACCTTCTCCCAGAACTCTGGCGGCTTATTTATATATTGTTTGGCATAATAAATTCGTTTTTATCGGTTTATGAGCGAAATAAACGGCTTCCTGCGCGCTACGCGGCCACGATAGTAAGCTTTTTTTAAAATTTTGCGCACGGTGTCGTTATGCATGGTTTTGTTAAACTGTTCCTTAACATTTTGAGCAATTTTCATTGCGGTCAGTCGAGGATTATCCTAGCCGCAAAACACGTCTTTTTTTCGTTGGGTCAGAATAGAAGGTCGTCCTGAATGCGGTTGCGACAAGAGTTTTAGCAATTTCACGGAAAGTTTGGACTTCTTTCCATATTTTTATTATAAATTTCCGTTCTTCAACTCTAATTTTCTTTCTTTTTGAATTCGTATTTATTAAACTTCTTGAAATAGATTATTCAAAGCACAAAATCGAACCACGATACGTATTAAATATAGAACTTGTGAAAAAAAACTTTTGATTGCACGAGCGATCGGGCAAATGAGCGGGGAAGTCCCGTTTTCGTTTCTGTACGTAAATATATATATATATATATATATATATATATATATATATATATATATATATGTATGTATGTATAAATATTTATATATATATATATATATAATTTATATATATATATATATATATATATATATATAATTTATATATATATATATATATATATATATATATATAAATATTTATATATATATATATATATATATATATATATATATATATATATATATATATACAGTGGCTCCCAGCTTATTTCGTACAGTGACAGTTTAAAAATTGCTGCAGTCGTAATTCCTAATATAGCAAAAATTTGAACAAAATATAAATGCCATTTTTGAAAGGAAGGTTTGTTTTTTATTTTCCAAAATTTACTTTTTCAAAATTTTAGTGTTTGACACTATAAAAAAATAAAATAAGAAAAAAATAGGAAAATTCATGTCACAGCTTATTTCGTACAGTCTCTTTAAGTTCAAACTAAAAACAAAGTAAGTTGATTTTAATATTTAGTTGACATCCCTTAGCGTTAATGACAGCCTGGAGTCTATTTGGCATTGAATCCACCAATTTTTGAGTGATGTCTGGTGTGATTTTTTTCCATTCTTCCATCAGTACCTTCTTTAGGTCTTGCTTATTAGAAATCTTGTGTGTTCTTATTTTATTGTCCAAAATAGACCAAAGATTTTCAATCACATTCATGTCAGGTGACTGTGGTGGTGGAGACATCAAGTGTGGGCAGTTCCAAATAAGCCAAGATTGCACAATCCCAGATTTATGTTTTGGGTCATTATCTTGGTAGTACCGAAATTCTTCCCGCAAACCCAGTTTGTCTGCACTTTGAAGTAAATTGTTTTTCAGAATCTCGAGGTACTTCATTTTGTCCATTGTTTCCTCAATAAAAACCAATTCACCTACTCCGGCTGCTGACATACAGGCCCAAACCATCACGCTACCGCCACCATGCTTCACTGTGGGCTTAAGGTTCTCCTTGTTTAGCTCGGTATTCGCTTTACGCCAAACATATGACATTCCGTCCGAGCCAAAAATATTAAACTTAGACTCATCCGCGAAAATAACGGTATTCCAGAACGCAGGAGTCTTAATAATATGCTCTTTGGCGTAGTCAAGTCGGCGTTGTATATTCATTTTTGAAATGAATGGTTTCTTTCGGGCTACTCGACCGTTCAAGTCATGATTGCGCAGCACACGTCGGACAGTTTCAGCACTGGATGATTTTCCTATTTCACGCTGAACCTCTGCAGCCAACTTCGGAGTGGATAACTTTGGATTTTTCTTAATTTTTCGTACAATATAACGCTCGTCTGATGCGTTGAAAATCTTATTAGGTGCTTCTCTGCCCTTGTTCTCCAACCGATTTTCGCGAATGAAGCGTTGAATGATGTATTGGACAGTTGAGGCACTTAAATTTGTCATTTCAGCAATTTTTCGCACACTCTGACCTTTCCTAAAATGGTTAATTACCAGTTTACGCTGTTCCATCGTTGTACGACGACCCATAACGCTAAATGTTTAATTTACAGCACTTTAACTATTTAAAATAAGAATAATAAAAATTGTTATAATAGTTAAAAAGGTCCAAAAACTCATACAATTCAAAAAAACTTTGTAACTGCGCGGCAGAATGAAACTTACTTACATTGAAGTTTGTGTACGAAATAAGATGTGAGCTGAAAATCAGCTGATCAATAGTTTTTCTCTCTTGCATGACAAAAAGAACAATTTTTGGGGTTCCCCGTTTTCTTATTAGGTTTACTAAACACATACACAGACATCTACATTCAAAACTTATCGATAAGTTTTTTAGTTTCGATGTTACAGCCATTTACATAAAAATATATACACTGTACGAAATAAGCTGTGAGCCACTGTATATAAATATTTATATATATATATATATATATATATAAATATTTATATATATATATATATATATATATATATATATATATATATATATTTATATATATATTTATATATATATATACACATATATATATATATATATATATATATATATATATATATCCATATATATATATCCATATATATATATATCCATATATATATCCATATATATATATATATATATATATATATATATATATATATCCATATATATATATATATATATATATATATACCCTTGTAGTGACATGATGATGTATAATGGTGGAATGTGGTACGAAAAACCACCTGAAATTTCTGTTGGGTCGAAAAGTATTTCTGATTCAACTACTTTGAATTTTGTCCGTATATTATTTCCAATGCCGTTCTATCTTGAAAGCAGATTGTTAACCCACGAGTATGATCGGAAATTCATCGTACATATTTCATTATTTTCTTTAGCCATTATTGACGACTTTAATTTCCTATGAAAATAATCGATCATTCCATTAGACTGTGGATGATACGAAGTGGTATTTATCATTTGACTTCCTAAAAATTTTGCTAATTAATTGAATAATTTAGACATAAATTGATTTCTCTAATCACTTTTTATTGTAAGAGTTAATGAAAAAATGTTTCGTAAGAGCCGATATATCTTTAATTGGATAAACTTCCGGCCATGGAATGTTTCTATCTACTAAGGTCAACAAATATCGGTAATCGTTTGAAAATGGTAAAGGTCCTACAATATAAATGTGAATGTATTCAAAACGGTCTTTTGAAATAGTAATTTTTAGAATTGGAGATTTGTGTGTCTGTTTACTTTCGATCTCTGACAATGTACCATTGACCATTGAATAGTAATTCTGTTCATTCATGGCCAAAAGTGCTGGCTTACTATTAACTGGCGTGTTGTTTTTTCTCCAGTATGAGCAAAAATACTACTTCAAAATTTTTCTGTAGAAAATATGACAGAAAATAAATTCTAAAATTTATCCTGAATATCCTTGTAGAAAAACTTTTTTCTAAAACAACTATTTTCATAATTTTTTCTCTCCAACTCAAAAATTTTAAATTTGTCCGGCTTGTATTACACCGAACTAGTAATACAAAGGTTTAAAATTACCAGATAAGATTCGTGGCATGATGTTGGCCATATTTTACACCAACTAATAACCCGAGCAGAAGAGAAGAACAAGAGTAATCGGACAAAACTAAAATGTTTGCATTGGAGAGATTAAATGGCAGCTATTAACATAATTTTTTTTAAGAAAATATTTTTTTTTCAAGGATATTCAGCATAAATTTTAGAATTTATTTTCTGTCAGGTTTTGCCTTGGATAAACCAAGAGTTTTATTGGGCAAGGCACAGAAAAAAGTCCAGTTTCATGCGCATTGCAATAATCTTTTGGGCTATAGCCTAACAAAATATTCGGTAGCTTTTGTTTGATTTGCTGCACATCCTCGAAATTAACCTCGACATATTCCCCACATGGTGGTCTGATGGTGTTTTCGCAAGGTAACGTGTGCAACTGCCTCAACCAGGTGGGGCTAGCGCAATCCTTGTTAAACTCATCGCAAGTCAACTCACTGACTGTCATATAGTTTGTTCTGAGAACTATGTGATGACACCTTTATTTGTTAATAAGGGTAGTCATGTAGCTTGCTCGATGACACCTTCATTATTAATGGGGGTCCTCCACGTGGCGACCACCGGGCAACGTCCTCTTTGCACCTGCTGGGAGGCGGCTGAAGTGAGTGGCGAAAATCTCCTCGGTTAGAGGTTGTGCGTTGGGTTTGGGACCCGCCACATAAAAAAACTTGCCCAGTGAATGATATAAAAATACCTCGGAAACGGACTACCCCCTTTGTTGATGACCCCCGCAAACGAAATAAGGACCATAATTTATGGATATGCACCTGGAATGTCAGGTCCCTTTATAGGGAGGGTGCCTCTATCCAGCTGGTTGATGTCCTCGAAAAATACAGAGCTGACAGAACACGACCGCAGAGTGGTGTCGCCCCATCATTTTTTTGGAAAAAATGAGAAGGAGTTGGCGGAGGGCTTTAATTTTTGGCGTATCAACTTTTAGGACATAAACCAAGAAAAAAAACGAAAAATGGGTGTAATCGGTTTATTTTAAAGCATACCTCCCATATAAACCTAATATCAAAAGGGCTGAAGCATAAAAATTTTTAATTTTTCATATTTAGAGTGAATTAAATCGGACTAGTAGAACCAGAGATAATACAATTTAGGTAACACAGAAATTGTCAAAATTTTGTCATTTTTCAAAACTTTGACTTAATAATAAACTTTTTTTAATAATTTTCCCTATAGAAGTTCTGATACTCGCGTAAATTTATTTTATGTAATGAATGAAAATGACCTATGTATGAAGATAGTTTTTGAGGCATCAAAACCTGTCGCTAAAACATTTCAACTTCAGTATAGATTCCAAGATTTAAATTACACAATTCTTATCTGCACGATGGCATGGAGCTGTTAATCAGAGCTGGACATATAGTTTTGACGTCTTTGATATTAAGGGGGTCTTCTACCTTGTGGCTTCATTTTTGACACTGTTTTTTGAATATTAGTTATAGGAAAACTAAAAACGCAATCGACGTGCGGTTTGTTGCATTCAACTTGTTTATTTAAATACATTTAACACTAATTTTACTGAAAATTTACTGTCTTCGATTTGACCGTGACTTGACCTTGAAGTGTCCCTTGCAAAAAATGCATACACAAATGGTTGACACGATTTAGCTCATGAAAATCGTCTGAAACAAAAAAACCAAAATGATTTAATTTTTTTATCACCTTGGCTATCGTTTGACAGATGGCATTTTCAAAATTTGAAAATTTCGCAGAACAGGCAACTTTAAAAAAAAAAAAATTTTTTTTTAATGTTTTCGGGGTTAAAAACATCTGTAAAAATTGTTTAAATAAAAAAAATCTAAAAAGTATCTGTCAGACGATAGCCACATGTTTTTCACAAATTTTGATATATAATTTCAATCAATCAATCAATTAGTTTTCGAGATATCATGTCAACCAGTTACAAAAACGCAACTTTTGGGAAATCGCATTTAAATATATTCATGTATATAACAAGCGGGATGTTTCCGACGTTCAATTTTCTTTCAAACTGAATGGACCGAAAATTTTATCATGCATAACAGAGATTACATAGATACAGATACATCAGGTATTCGATAGAACGTTAGATAACTTTAGAAAAACGCGATGGGCCAGCTTTTAGGTGGTCGCGAAGAGCGCTGCGATAAGAGCACGCGTAACTGTCTTCGACGGCTCGGAAAAACTCGAAATAATAAGATTTCAGTTATATCCTTTTAAGGGTATATTCCTAACACCTTCTGGGTTGGAAAATTGAAAAAAAAAATCGAATTTTTTGAACCAACAAGGTAGAAGACCCCCTTAAGATAATTTTGAATAAGTGTATTAATAAAGGAGCAGTTTAAAAAACAAAAACCACGAAGATTATTATAAAATTATAAAAATGAAACTTATCGTATGCGATTTACTAGCGTACAAAAATATATTCTTTAATACATCCCCCTTCCGAAAGTCGTGGCTACGCCAATGGGTGGGTTTAATGAGTTTAATATATTAATCGTTGTTTAATTAAGGCAACTATAAATGGGAAAAAAAGAAATAAATGCCAAAGAATTTGTAAAAAATGGAAGAACCATCCTTGATAAATAGGACAAGAAGAAGTAAATAAGATAAGATCAAGGATCAGTGCCTTTATCGATGGCTATTGTAGACTATGTCGTCAGTGACTTGTCGGCTATATTTTCTGTGGCGTAATGTGCAACAGCTGTGAACTGATGCTTGTGAAATTCGACAAAGGACTTTTTATTTCACCATATTTGAGTTGCCTGAATAGAGCTTGTTTGTTTTAAAAATTAAAATTGTTTTCGAGTATCGTAAATAACCATTAAATTGAGTAGGTTAAAAGTAAAAATATACTGGAGGTATATGTATGTTTAAAAAGTACTTGATTTAAAAAGTACTTATATTTATATTTATTACTGTGAAATTTGTGTGCTGACACAACATAGTGATCCTATCTTCTTTATTTTTTATGTTGAATTACAAATTTTTGAACGGCTAGTGTTTAAGAAGAAATACACGGTAATTTTTTATCAACTTTCTTTTTGGCAACACTGTTTTTGGCAGCTCAGCTGATTTCTTTTAACATGTTACTGTCAAACATGTTCAGTTTGGTCTATAATTTAACCATGAATCGACTTACAAACGAACAACGCTTGCAGATTATTGAATTTTGTTATCAAAATTTATGCTCGGTTAAGAAAGTGCATCGAGTACTTTCTTGTGTTCAGCGACGAAGCTCATTTCTGGTTAAATTTATAAGTGAGCAATCAAAATCGCCGTATTTGGTGTGAAGAGCAGCCAGAAGCATTGCAATAACTGCCAATGCATCCCGCAAAATCCACTATTTGGTGTGGATTTTGGGCCGATGGCATCAATGGACCGTACTTTTTCAAAGACGACGAAGGCAGGAACATTACTGTGAACGGAGAACGCTACCGTGGGATTTGCAAACTTTTTTTGCCCAAAATGGAAGAGCTGGACTTGGCTGAGATGTGGTTTCAACAAGACGGTGACAGATGCCACACAGCACGCGAAACAATGTTCCAATTGAGAGGGGAGTTCGGTGAACAGTTTATTTCACGTTTAAGGCCGGTCAATTGGCCGCCCAGATCGTGCGAATTAACGCCTTTAGACTTTTTTTGTGGGGCTATGTTACGATTGACGCACTGGAATCCAATATTGAAGTATTTATTCTTAGTCCGATATGTTGGAGAGAGTATGCCAAAATTGAAACCAGCGTATGAACCATATGAGGCGCAGCCGCGGTTAATATAGATCGTTCTATCGACTCAAATAAAGATTTCATACATTACTCTAAATATAATGTTTTTTTTTTAAATCAAATCCCAAGGTTCTTAAAAAATCATCCTGTAGTAAGAATGAAAAGGTGGACTGGTGGTGTTTTCGCAAGGTAACGTGTCTAACTGCCTCAACCGGGTGAAGCTAGCGCAATCCCTGTCGAACTCAAAACATGCCAACTCACTGTTCTTTTTGCTCTACGCGCTATATGATGGCACCTTCACTCTGTAATGAAGGTGCCAACATCTACGAGGGTGGTCCCAGAACTACCCGACCTAACAAAGAAAACAACAAATTTGGGAAAATTTTTCTTTTTTTCTTAACATAATCTCCTTTTAGCTGTATACGCTTTTCCCAGCGATATTCTATAGCTTCGATACCCTGTTTATAGTATGAACTGTCTAGCTCATTAAAAGGCCATCTACCGCAGACTCCACCTCTTCATTGTTTGTAAATCTTGTACCACCAAGCCATTTTTTCAAATTTGGAAATAGAAAATAATCCGAAGGAGCTAAATCTGGCGAATAATTTACCATACCAACAAATTTTTGCATCTGTTTAACTGAAATCTGTTTTCCAAATTCCCTAATTGCTCTAATTCTTTCTTCGGACGTATGCATTCCGTCATTAGAAATATCATATGATGTTTAAACCATATCTGTTTAATTGTTCAAATAATAATTTAAGATGGTGGCTATTAGAATGTCATTTAAATATGCAAACGTAAAGTCAAAATCTTGCAAAACTTCTTTTATGAACCTTTGGAGCTGAATTGCGTAAACCAACCGATATCCTTGCAAATTTGAAATTGATGTTAAAGTTAAGTTAATCATAAATTTTAAAAATAATAAACGCTATTTGTTTATAAATTAAATTTTTGCTGTTGCTGTTGTTGATTTGAGTTGGGTGTTAGTGTAAAGTTAATCACAAATTTTTAGAATAATACACCCCGTGTCATAACTATATAACCAATAGAGGAATGGAAATAAAATGGCAAATAATTTTGCGGCGAAAAATGTTTTACTTTTATTTTTTAATTAGAGCCGGAACAATAGATTAAATATGTTTTCAAAACTTAAATATTGTTCTTAAATTGTTTATTAAAAAAAAGCAAACTGATAATGTTTCATATCTATATAACCACTTGCATTTCTTAAGTAAAAACTAAAAAAATATAAAAATATAGTGGAAATTAATAATGAGTTGGTCCTCCTTTTTTCGAAATTAACTCAAAAATTCGTGATTTCATACTTTTTACTAGTTTATCACGCATTTCCTCATTTACATTGCCCCAAGCGCTTTGTACGGCTTCTTTTAGGCCAACAGTTTGGTACTGCCGATTTTGGCCATAAAATTCTCGAACTAGTAATCCCCAAATATTCTCTATAGGGTTTTGATCAGGTGAGCAAGCTGGCCATGTCATTGTTTCTATATTGTGGTTTCGCAGCCACTCTTTTGTTGCTCTACTGGTATGAACTGCCGCATTGTCCTGCTGGAATACCCATCTTGTGGAAGAATTTTCCTTAATAAAAGGCAAGAGGGACTCTTCTAACACACCAATGTACTCTGCGCTATTCATTCGAGTCGAAGGAAATGATATCTGAAGCATACCGGTTGCTGAAAATGCGCCCCAAACCATCAGACTGCCGCCACCAAAATTTCGACGAGAAAAATATAGTGGTTCCTTCCTCATATCCCTCCAGTAATGCTGAATACCGTCTGGACCATCCAAATTAAATTTCTTTTCGTCAGAAAAGATAACCTAAGGACAATTTTATATTTTAGTTGATTTACAAATTTTACTTCAACTTTACTTACTTTGGTCCAGTCTCGATCCATGTTTTCTTTTGCAAATTTAACCCTGGCTAGCTTGTGCCGCGGAGTGAGACGAGGAGCAGTCTTCATTTTGGAATTCTTTAAGTATCCAGACTTTTTAATCACTCTTCCAATTGTTGATTTTGACACGGGAAGACTTAAATCAGCTTTAATTCTTGCTAAGGACTTCACTGAATGACTTGCTTCCTTCAAAATTAATCTTTCGTCTCTGAGACTCAAGCGTTTTTTTGGTCCTCCAGTTTTGTTTTCGCCATAAGTGCTTGGGCTTTTCACAAATTTTCCGATACACACATGATGTCGTCGAATTTTTCGGCTTATCTCTCGAAATGACAAACCCTGATCATGATAAGCCAATATTTTGCCTTTTTCTTCTTCTGTAAGGTATCTACCACGTGGCATGATTAAAAACACAATAAAGTACACTCTTTACTAATAATCAATAGATATAACGGGTTTTTACAGTTAAATTCTAGTGGTGGTTATATAGTTATGATACACCAGGTATGTAATTTTAGTCGAAAAATCCGATAAGTGCATGTTATCTAAAGAGTTGCCACATTTTAATTTCCTTTAGGTATATTCATTAAAATTATTAAGCTTAAAATAAATTTATTTCATTTACCAATGAATTTTTGTGAGCAAAATCTAATGGTTATATAGTTATGACACGGGGTGTATACTTTATTTATTTACAAATTTATTCTGTTGCTATTGTTTGCTGCTGTTGCTGTTGAGCACCTGGTTGTAAATTATCTCTTAATGTCTGTAAAATACGTGTCGCTCCACAATGCAAGATATCCTATTTTAAATCGTGAAAATATTTTATTTTCATGATTTTATTAGCTGGCAAGATCGACAAATGTTGGTATCGATATGTAATTAAATGAAATCACCAAAATAAAAAAAGGCTTAACATAAAAAAACATTTAAAAAATCCCTCATAACGAATTCAAAGTTCCAGTACTCATATGTAAAAACGGGAAAATGGCCTTACTGTGAGCCGGGCGGACCTATTAATACGCTGTAGGTGTATTAAAGCTTACCGTGCACACCTTTTACGCAGTTTTATGGTATAATTTCGGAGCATAAACACATCGAATCATTTAAGTACATAACATAATGGTTAAAAATGTTAACCAAACTAATAAATACATATGTATTCATTTTCATGTTTAAAAGGATATCGTAGCAACGTCCTAGTATCATTCCTATTTTAAATATGGGGTGTAGTTCCCACCTCTTCTTGCAAGACTTTTTTCCTTACAATACTAATCCATATCTGGTAGTGCATTTAATTGGCATATCTAATTCCGCGACTTGGTATGGAAGCCATATTAAAAAGTGGGCATGATTTGCCTTCATTTGACACTTCAAATGCATTTGTATCAACATTTATTTCAAATATTTTTAAAATTAATATCAAAATATCTGTGAAGTAAACTATTTTCGCTATCACACCTATTTCAATTTCCATATGCATGTGTAATTTTCTATATCTCCATAGCTTCCCTCAAATTGTTACAAACATCTGACCGAAATGATATGTGCAAAATCCATAATTGTAATAGCTTATTTGGAGAAAAAATAGTTAAATTTTACTGTTTAATTTCACTTGACTTTAGTTTGGACAATCAATAATAACGAACTATGTTTAAATGGAATACAACGGAATCAAAAAAGTCCTTAGAGCTTAAAGAAGATATTACAAGAAAGCATCTGGACAATACCTTCAAACGCATGCTTTAATTGTAAAAAAGAAGTAAATTCTATCCGAGGAACGGAAAAACATCCCGAGATGTATCGTGGCTTGCTTTTGTTCATTCGTTAGTTCTTATACAATATAAATTGCTATCTCATTCATAGATTCTTGAAACGTAACATTACTGTATCTATGCTTACATGTACACTTAAATGACAGACAGATTGTGACTCTAAATCTGCAGACTGACAGATATTGAAAACAAGACAATAAATTCAATGCGTACAACGACTTCAACTTCTCCTCCATCGGCTGAAATTGAGCCTGTGGCTTGAGTTTGACAGCCTACAAAGACATCCGTTCGACATTCTGTTGAACGCTTCACGTATTGCCGTCAGCAACACACTACTGCGCCTTGTTAAAGTAGTTACAGTCGCGTACACAATATCAAGTACGTAGGTATGTATAGCTTTATTTTAATTTGTTTTTATTTATTTTCTAGTTACTCTTTTACGGTATTGTAGTGAATAAATACAACAACTACAATTCTTGGTATTTTTAAATAATCATGACGGCAACAACAAAACAAGAAAACAGGCAATCAACAGACAGTGAATAAATCAATTGGCACACACAAATATATACACATATGTACTTATATACATATGTAGATATCTACTTATTATAAAAATATTTTATCGAGTTGGTCATCGAAATTGAAGAAAATGTTAAATCTTTCGTAATTCGTCATCATTATACTCATGATGCTCTGTTCACTATGAACTACCTATTATCACCTAATTTCTTTAATAAACCATATTTTTACAGCGGAACAGATTTGTACATTAAATATACATTTAATTGTTCAATGTGACAAATATCTGCTTATCCGTTGGAACTAATATATATATTGTAGTTAGTTGCATTAAGAACCAATTTATATTTTAACAAAAATACATACCAGGTATACAAGCTTAAATCCGCTGTTTGCTAGTAGATGGCGTTAGTCAGCACATTGAGCTATTATCGACTGTGCATCCTTTATATTATGAGTTCGACATCTGTTTACATCAATTAGTAAACATCATCAGTGATTTCATACAACAACATACATTTTTCCTCGTATCATCATGTCTAGTTTCGTGCCAGAAAAAGAGCATATGAGGGAAGCACTACTTTTTTGCTTCAATTTGAAGAAATCTGCTGATGAGTCGCATCGAACGCTTGTGGAGACAGTGCGCTATCGGAAACCTCTTGGAGAGACTGGTTTTGTCGGTTCAAAGAAGGCCATTTTGACTTGAGTGACAAGAAGCGTGAAAATAGACCCAGAAAAGTTGAGGACCATGATTTGCAGGCTCTTTTGGATGAGGACGACACCCAATCGCAAAAAATGCTTGCCGAACAGTTAGGTGTTACTCAACAAGCCATTTCCATACGTTTACGAGCCATGGGGAAGGTTCGAAAATTTGAAAAATGGGTACCCCATGAATTGAACGATATGCAGATGGATCGACGCCATGCGAAATCTTGCTTGCTAGACAAAAAAGAAAGTCGTTCTTGCATCTTGTGGTGACTTGCGATGAAAAGTGGATATACTTTAAAATCCTAAACGAAAAAAATCGTGGGTCGATCCCGACCAACCAGCAACTTCTTCTCCAAGACCAAATCGCTTTGGACGCAAGACGGTGCTGTGCGTTTGGTGGGATCAGCAGGGTGTCATCTACTACGAGCTGTTGAAACCTGGTTTAACTATCAATGCTCACCGCTACCACCAACAACTAGTGAAATTGCGCCGTGCTTTGGGTGAAAAAAGGCCTGGTTATGAACAAAGACATGAGAAGCTGATTTTTCTCCACGACAACGCCCCACATTGGGAAAAACATAGTAAAAACACTCGCATTGGGGGTAATTCAAAAGTTACGGGCCTAATTTTTTTCAAATTTTTTTTGGAATCTAGATATATCAAATATATAAAAAGTTATTTCGAAAGTAAATTGGCCCCAATCCCTTTGCTCTGCAGTCTTTCAAACATACCCAAAAAAATTTGTTTTTTTATTTTTATTCAGAAACTAAATTTGATGATTACATTGAAATATATGTAGAGTGAGTGTTTACCAACCGAATTTAATGAAACTTTAGGATCTTAAAAATGACGATTTGACCTTTGCAATTTGATTATCGTGCTTATAATTCTAAAGATATGAGCATTTAAAAAAATGGATTTTTTTTTTAATTTCCTACTAAATTCAAGATTTTCTACGGATGAAAACTTTCACGGATTAACACGGATTAGTAACATTTTTACATAGTGATAATCCTGGATTCTTAACGAAGAAAATGGTACCCAAATGTTTTGCTCTAAGCTGCTCTCTTGTAAGTTTTTTTTAATTTTAATGTGTTGCCTTCGGCTTAAAAATTAAAATTTGAATATGGTTTTCGGCATTTCCTGCCTACAAAAAGTAAGTATCGTAGATTAAATTTGATAAGTAGGCTACACTTAAAAGTCAAACCGTTATGAGTTACGGTTATCTGTAATTTGACTTTCCGAAAAGTTCTAAAAGTGAATATAAACGCGAAAAAAGCGTAATGGCTGAAAATAGTAAGTAATATTTAATATTATATGTATGAAATAAAAGCAATTTTTAAATTTTAGTCGTCACTAGACGAGATATTTGCAAAAACCTTTTAAAAACAAAAAAATTCTAAAACTTTACGGAGGCGGTAGAAGCGATACAAGGTTATATTGTAGAGCGTGGACAGCCTATTCCACCTGCTGATTACATTCAACATTTTTTAAAAAATTGGAACAGTCGATGGGCTAAAAATAATAGAATTTGGAGCCGTATTTCCATACACTCAAGTGAATGGCTGGACCAGCCTTTATATGGAGCCACAAATAAAGTATCCGTCGGCTCAAAAAGGTCTAGTTTTCAGGATTTAGGATACTCACAAAAGATGAGACGAACTGCTGGTGAGATAGCATTTAAATATTTAAGTATAAGTATATCCATAAAAATATTAAATTTTATATCAGAGTTAAGAGATCTTGATCCGGAGATGTTGTCTTTTGCGGCATCATCCAGCTTTCGCAAAAAAGGAAATGTGGATGCTGTGAAAGTGTTGCAGAAATTAGCAGAGTCACCTTATGAATCTAGCTTAATGTGGAAGGCCTGCACCACTGCTGAATCATGCCATAAAAAATGTCCACCAACATGGCATTGGCAACATTAGTGGATTGCAGCTTGTCGAAGCATCAATATGAAATGTTGGCAAAAAACTGCAAGAGCTCTGGTAAGCCTTTATTTATTAATTTTAATTCTATATGAACGATATAAACCCTTAATATATGTACATAGGATCCGATATTTTTCCAAGCTACCCTACCCTAAATATCGAAAAATCGCTTTGTTACCCACAAGGTTTGAGCATAAAAGAAAACGAAGCTACTGTGGGATTGCAGAATCTTGTAGATCACACTGCATCTCGTCTTTTGCTCACCTTAAAGGAATTATTATCTGCAACTAATTTAATTATATTTTATAAATGGGGATTTGATGGAAGCTCCGGACATGCAGAGTTTAGGCAAATATTTGAAAACTCTTCGACTACAGACTCCTCTGTCATGATTACTACTTTAGTCCCAGTGCAAATATTAGATCAGGACAGTTCTTCGATTATATGGAAAAATCCGAGCTGTTCGTCAACACGGTAAAGATAATCCCTGTTGTTATATATGTTTAAACTCCTACGTAGTTTCTATAGCTATTGCCGTCCAATAAGAATTGCGTATGAGAAAGAAAACATGGAAACCATTGTAAAGGAGTACAACCGTGTGGAAGCTGAAATCGCCACTTTATCCAACACTGATATAAATTTGAATGGCGTTACTTTAAAGGTCAACAGCAAATTGTTCATGAAATACAAGAACACAAACTACTAAGCTGCACGTTTTTTGTACAACATTGTCATATAAGACCAATGACTTTTCAAAGAATTTAACATCTCGCTGTAGGGTGAAGAAAAAAATATAACGCGTATCAGACAAATCTCAAAAAAATCTTGATGAAAACACTAAAATTTGTAATATTTACGACATAGAGTAGGGGTGAAAACTATTGAAATTAATTGTGTTAGTTTCATATGTTTTATCGCTGTAACAAAAGTTTTGCTCTCAAATTAAAAAAATGCTGATACACGTATTTCGTTATTTTTAATGTTTTATGAGAATCAATTGCCAAAATTTTTATATCCCCTATTTCTTATTCGTGGTGGAATTTTTTAAAAGTCTTAACTTCCGAGTGTAGGGTACTAATACCCGATAGTAGAAAAAAAAATTTTTCATATCATACGATTCTCCGAAGATTTCCAATAAACATATCCAAAATTTGTAAGCGTAGCACTGATAACTTAGCAGTTATCACATAAAATAGGCGATGCGAGCGTTTTTGATATGTTTTTCCCAATGTGCGCCCCATCGCACACGTCAAAACTGGTCCAAAACTACTTGGAATCACTCAATTGGGAGGTGCTACCTCATCCCGCTTATTCACCAGACCTGGCCCCTTCTGACTATCACCTGTTTTCGTCGATGGGTCACGCGCTCGCCGAACAGCACTTCGATTCGTATGAAGATGGGAAAAATGTATAGCTAGTGAGGGCAAATACTTTGAATAAATTAATTTTTGGCTTTCTATGAAAAAAAATGTGTTTTTTTTTACCGAAAAACAGCGGATTTAAGCTTGTACACCTGGTATTGTACATATTTTTCCACACCAAGAACAGCCACGCCCACTTACATTTCTCATTACTTTTTTGTGTAGTTTATTTCCATGTATATATACAAAAAAATATACATACATACGTATATATTTATATATTATATTTATAAAACAACATGAACAATTAGTAATAATTTAATTTAATGACTATACTGTTGATTGCAGAAAATACATTTTTATTGTTACACCACAAAAATATATGCGAGTACAATAGCAACATTGTACTCGCATATACTATACTTATACTATTGTGTTTTGGTACGTATGTGTACAAATATATGTATATCGAGTTTAAAGAGATGATCTATTCGTCCACACACACGCGTTTGGTCGGTTGATCGATTTGTTACATGGAAAGACAACAATAAAATAATAATTCCATTCCGTTCGCGAGTAATTGTGAGACTGAATGCGAATGAGCTCAATAAATTATCGATTACTCTACAAATACAAAGATCATATAATAATCATGCATAGTCGCTTTACATACCCTGCAAAAAAACCTGCGACTAATTCTAAAGCGAGTAGTCCGGGATTAATATTTTGGGGATCAATTTTTTAATTAATCAATATATTTAGAGATTTCTACACTTTCAAGTGATTCGCTTCTAAAACATTAATATGCTACGTGTTAGCGTAGGTGGTAGAGCGACGGCGATAGAACATACAAAAGCGAAACACATGATGTTGGGTGCCCAGGATCGAATCCGATCACAGTAGCAGAAAATAGGTTGGTAAATTTTATTTGTACATTTAAATTTGAAATATATGAATCGGAATTTATAATGCAATGAATGAAAATAAATTCTTTAAACTGTACTCTGTACCCAGGCTCGAATCACAGCAAATAAAAAAAAATTGTGTACATGAGAATTATAATACAATCAATGAAAATAAACTATTTTCCCTGCAAGAAGCATACCGGTAAATTGACTAGTAATTTTACGTGGAGCCATGACTGAAACTTTCCTTATATTTCCCATCACATTATTAAGGGCATCGTGAGATTTTTTGACCGTTTCGTTTCTTTTCTTCCCATATATGAGATTTTACATCTCTCAATTTAAATAATGCAAGATAAAACTACTTTTTAGCTAACACCGCACACTTAGTGCAGTAGCAAAGTGGTTCCACCGAAGCTCTTCATTGGAATAGGCCCGGGTTCAAATCCCGAAAATAGCAAACAAGTTTTTTTTAATACAAATTTCATTTTTTCATTAAAAAAATTTATTACATAACATTTGATTAAAAACAACATAAAATCTTACATTAAAAAGAATTATTAAAGTACTAGCAAACAAAGTACACTTACTTTGCTGAGCTTTGTAACAGAACTCTTTGTTTACTATTTTTGCCCTAAAAATTGTCATATTGAAAGAAAAGTCCTTTAGATATTAAAATCTTGCTTTTACAGCCGGGGATCGAACTCACAAACACAGATCAGTACGTCAGCTTGCTAACCACTGAGCTACGGCAACTTATTAAAATGTTGTGCATTTTACATATGTCTATGGCAATTAATAATGACAACCTTAAAATCAGTTTTGTTTCTTTTGTTTTTCTCAAAATTTCACCGTCTACATGCACGCAATGTGTGCGAGGGAGTTAGAATATTAAAAGAAATTGAAAAATTGCATTATGTATCATTCTGAGATTTTTTTCATAGCGAATTCTCACATATACTATTTATGTATTAGCGACCATTGAAAGATTTTGCAAGTGATTGTAATTTCGGCCATTCGATTTTTGCAGGGTTGATTCGAATAGTGGCGAAGAGGAAAAATGGGTAAATTTTCAAATAATTCAAATGAAAATATACATGAGAATTATATGCATTGAATGAAAGTTTCTAACCGTGCGACTTCTTTTTCTTCTTCTTATGTGGCCATAACAACCGATGATCGAACGTATAATGCGGCGCCAGTCTTCTCTGTTCTTCGTTTGCTGGCGCCAATTGGATATTCCAAGCGCCGTCAGGTTACCCAACACTTGGTCCTTCCAAGGAGGTTTGATCTTCCTCTTCTTCTGCATCCTCCAGCGGATGCTGAATTAAATACCCTCTTCGCTGGAGCGTCTTCTTCCATTCGCTCGACATGACCCAGCCAGCGCAGCCGCTGGATTTTGATTCGCCTGACTATGTCAATGTCAGCGTACAGCTCATCGTTGTTCCTTATCGTTATACCTCACATCCGTGGTGGAAATGGTCCAGGCTTCTGCGAGATATGTTAGGACAGAAATAATGAGGGACTTGTAGAGTGCGACTAATCTGCATTTATACCCGTTCGGGTATAAAGGGGTACAATTAGTCTCTTCATAGGATATGGTCGAACAAAAGGGAACAGTTCATTCCATATTAAGATATCAAAAGTGCGACATCTGAGACTTGCCTTTGCAACTGATTCCGGACAAATCGCATTTTTCGCAGGGTATACGTATATACAGACATATCTGTTCATCCATCTATCTATCTATCCATATTCTTTTGACGATGATGACAGTGACGAAAACAACAATAACGACAACGACAACGCCAACAACAACGCAGCGAGTATAATTTCTACTAAAATGGTCATTTTGTATTTGTATTCGCTTGCTTGCTTTTTTAATTTAATTTTTTTTTTTTTTTTGACACTAACAGATGTACATACGTACTTATAAGATGGATTCTTTCAACAATAACAACCAGCGGCAATGAGTTCACAATTTTAATTTCAATATCTACTTGTGAATACATTCATAAAAGTATCTCACACAGATACGAGTATAGGCATTGTGCTTAATGGCACAAAGTACAGCAGCAGCAATAACATGAACTTGTAGCTAAAACAAAAAGAAACGAAGCGAAATGAAATGAAATTTAATAAAATAAAATCGAATCGAGAAACAAAAATAAAAGTAATTTGAAAAAAAAACAACTTCCGCACTCAGAGTAGTAAATTTGCAAACACCACATCAAAACGAAAGCAAATGAAAAAAGATGACAGAGTGATATCTGCAGCCTACCTCTCTAATGCTCTCACGTTTGCTTTTCTGTTCTCTTTATACTGCCTCACTGCTACTCTCCGCAGTAACGTGAGGGCGCCAGTGGCGGCAACTTGAAAACAAATTGAAAATACAAATGGGAAAAATATTAATAACATGGATTCATAAAAATTGCCAATAAGCAGCGAGCGGCAACAACAGCAAGAACAAATAGGTCTCAATTCAAATCGATTCGATTGGATTATAGGTATAACATACCAAAATACACTAAATAATACCTAGATATATAAGGTCTAGTAAAAAGAAATACATTATTTTTCATTAAATTGAAAGTTTTATTTAGCATAGTTAGAATGATCCGATTTAGATCAAATATGCACCGCTTTGTTCGATAACTTGTTGCCATTTTGAAGGTAATTTCATAATGCCACTCTAATAGAATTTCACAAGCTTCTCCTGAGGCGAATTTTTCACCAACCAAATCATTCGCCATAGACAGGAACAGGTAGTAATCACTTGGTGCCAGGTCCGAACTAAAAGGTGGATGCATAAGAACCTCCCAACCAAGCTCCCGGAGCTTCTGGCCATTCACTATCGATGTGTGTGGCCTGGCGTTGTCCTGATGGAACACAGTCCCTCTCCTATTGGCCAAAGCTGACCGCTTCTAGGCGATTGCTTCCTTCATTGTTGACAGTACAGGTCCGAAGTAAGAGTTTAGCCGTAGGGGAGCAGCTCATAGTAGATGATTCCCTGTCAATTCCACCAAACACATAGCAAAACCTTCCTGACCGTCAATCCTGGCTTAGCCACCGTTTGCGCCGGCTCCCCGCGATTCGACCACGACCGTTTTCATTTGACGTTGTCGTAAGTGACCCCCGTTTCATCACTAGTAACCATCCGCTTCAGAAAGGGATCGATTTTGACGCGATTCAGCAGCAATTCGTAGATGGATTTGGTTTTTGCGGTTTTTTGCGTTAACTAGTGTGGCGCCTCTACATCGAGCTTCTTTTTGTATCTAGCCTTATTTAAATGGTTTCAAACGGTTTTTTGTGCAATGTTGAGCTCCTGGACAATAGAAACAGTGCTTACATGGCGGTCAGGGTCAGACTCGACGATTTCCACTATTTTATCGATATTTTCGATAATTGGTCTTCCAGAGCGTGGTGTATCTTTGACATCAATTCCAGGAACAGGACCATAAACACTATTCACATATTCAACCATCTGGCTTGCGTTTTCGCCTTTATCGAACAAAAACTGTAAAATATGGCGTATTTTCTCTTTACTGGTGTCCATCACTGACGCGTGCGCGTGCAATACTGAGTTAAGCAATCACAAAACTGCCTGAAAAGTTTATTTAGTATGAAATCTTATCTATGTAACGCCATCTATCATAACCCGATCGCACTCATACAACGCGAGATACGGATTACTAAAACCATTTATTGGAAAAATAATGGATTGCTTTTTACTACACCTTATATGATAGTAGATAGAACGGTACTCATTGCAGCGTTCATATGTTTATGTATATTACTTTAGAGCATCCCTTATTAATATATATTTACTGTTATTATTATTATTATTTATATTTCATTTTGCTTCAAATTACTTTTTATAGCAATCCATGACATTTAAAGTTCGTTAACCACCACAACATATGCTCAGAAGAGTGCATGATCAAAACAATTAAAAAAAAAAAAAAAATAAATATGTGGCACTTAAAGCCCCAAAGGGCTCATTGGCCGAGCTTCTCTTCTATTACTGTTGTGCGTCTTAAATTTTGGACAGTTTTAGAATGGACCTACTTATTTTAGCCGGTTCCGAACGGCAGAACACTTGTGACATCACTTTTTCTGAGCTTTGTCACAGAGTTCTTTTTAGAAGCTTTTTCATGGCAAGTTGTTACTGTCGGAAGAATTGCCAATTGCTTGCCGACAGGTGGGTACCATTCGAAAGAAAAATCTTTTCGATATAAAATTTGTTATGCATCAGCCGGTTATTGAACCACGACCTACAGATCAGAAGGCGAACACACTAACCACTGAGCTACGGCACCCAATTAAACAATCAATAAAAAATAAACAGTCTGAATAAAATTATTGTTTTGAATGTTTCATAAAATATTGTAATATTAAATTTTGAAAGAACATCGATTTTCACACAATAATTAGTTGTTCGTTAACATTTGTTTCTTTTTTTCAAAAACGTATATTTTGACATGAGTGAACTTATACAAGATTCCACATAAATACCATAAATATAAGAGATTTCGCAAACAAATGATTTCAACGAGGTTTGCAGCCCTGAAAAGCTTCAGAACTGTTTATTACGAACAAACATTTTCTTTGATATTACGGCATTACGGTATTTAGATTCCTCAGAAATCAAAGGTACTTGTAAAAAGAACTTACAGTAATTTTACCTACAGAAGTCTATGGAAAAACATTGCGAAATTGTTGTAAAACGATTCAATATAATTAAAGAATAAACTAAAAGAAAGCCTTAAAAAATATTCCTTATTATAAGATTTTCGCAAGCACTTAATAACACAACTTGAAGAAACCCTTTGTTTGGTGCAGGCCTCGAAGAAAATTTTCTAGAGTAATATTGGCGTGCTGAATCTAAGCTAATTCCTGTGCCCCCATTACGAATGGCAACTAAACTTATTTGAGTTGCCTGAGAAGCAGCTGTCATCAAATTCGTATTATCGATGGCAACCGAAAAAATTGCCTCTTTTTATTTGAATGAATGAGACAACACAACAACTGTTCACTAGCAGTGATTACGGAAAGAAACGGACGATTAGGACAATATGACGTATTAATAACCTTACCTTCGCTCAATTTGTTTGCCGACCAAGTGACTGACGTTTCCACACGTGAATTAATCGATTCGGAGCCGGTCGCAGCAATTGGGCCTCTGTTACTCCGCTACGTGGAATATGTTGGGAAAGAATTTGTGTGTAAAACCTTTTAAAATACAGCTGATGCAAAAATTGAAGCCACACGACCTACCACCTAACTTTGGGCTAGCAAAGTTGGATGAAGATCCACTTTTTTATCGGAAAATTGTGTTCAGCGACGAAGCTCATTCTGGTTGAATTGATACGTGAACAATCAAAATCGCCGTATTTGGTGTAAAGAGCAGCCAGAAGTATTGCAATAACTGCCAAGGCATCCCACAAAATGCACTGTTGGTGTGGATTATTGGCCGATGGCATCAATGGACCGCACTTTTTCAAAGACGACGATGGCAGGAACGGTACCGTGAATGGCGAACGCTACCGTGTGATTTATAAACTTTTTTTGCCCAAAATGGAAGAGCTGGACTTGGCTGACATATGGTTTCAACAAGACAGTGACACATGCCTCACAGCAGGTGAAACAATGGCCCAATTGAGAGGCGAGTACGGTGAACAGTTTACTTCACGTTTGGGGCCGGTCAATTGGCCGCCCAGATCGTGCGATTTAACGCCTTTAGACTATTTTTGTGGGGCTATGTTCACGGTTGACGCACTGGTAGCCAATAGTGAAGAATTTATTCTTGAGATACCGGCCGATATGTTGGAGAGAACATGTCCAAATTGGTCATGCCAATTGTCCAATTGGCCAACATTTACATGAAATCATCTTTAAACATTGAATGATATAGATCGTTCTATTAACTCAAATAAAGATTTAATACATTCTCTAGATTTTATGTTTTTTTTTTTAATTAAATCTGAAGGCTCTTAAAAAATCACCCTGTATCATTAGTACAATAGTATGAACCATGCCAAATTTAACACTTTATTCACATTTTATACTATTATGAGTCATTATACTCGTTCACTCGCGCATAAGTAGGTAGGTATAATCATACTCGTATACATCGTTCATTTAGATTTAAGTACGTTCGGCTATATGTATTACAACGATAACGACGATAAGAGCCGGTACGCAATGACTTGATTAACGTCTTTGACGTTATAATGATGACAATAGTGGTGGTAATGCTGGATGATGTACTAGTTTCTCGTTGAACAACACGAACGCGAACATTATTATGTACAGTTTAACACAAAATTCAATAAAACTTAAGAATTACACAAAACAGATACAAAATACGAAATGGACAGTCGCAGTAATACCAACACCACCACCAAACAGACATCGGTGCAAGAGATGCTTTTAATATTGTACATACCTACAATAGTAAATATCGTAGATATACTCGTATAATATACAATATGTAAGTATAATAGAACCAGATATTAAAATAGTAAAATTTAAGTTATTTTCAATATTCACTATAATTTGGTGTAAATATATATTTATGGTGGAGATTGAATTAATTGGCGTTGCAGCTCTTTTCATACTTAAGTACTCTTTTAAGAATTTCACTACCTGTTTCATAGAAATAATTATTCCGTGACAAAGAAAGACTACGGAATTGAAATAAACTGCAGAAGTAGTAGTAGAAGATGTCAAGTCTTATCGGCTAGACAGACGGCAGCGTTAATTTGCATTAACAGCCTTAATGCACATTAACTCATGCATTTGCTTTATCCAAATGCACA
Source organism: Megamerina dolium (assembly GCA_963854835.1). Taxonomy (NCBI): domain Eukaryota; kingdom Metazoa; phylum Arthropoda; class Insecta; order Diptera; family Megamerinidae; genus Megamerina; species Megamerina dolium. The sequence continues at coordinate 83,039,087 of OY978525.1, forward strand.
TTAACGCCATAATAAATGCACAAAATTTTCGTGCATTTAGCTGAATTTACTAATTTCGACATGGCAACTCCGTTAAAAATTGGTATTTGGTTGCTATTGTGAATGGTGATTTGCATTGACAGGAAGAAAAAGAAAAGAAATTAAAATGAAAGAAAAAAGCGCAAGAAGAGAAATAAGCTATTTTTGTTACAATATATATGCAAATATGTATATTAACAAAACTATTTTTTTTTGATGTCAGAAAACAAGCATCGGAAAGTCTGGTGTACCAGCGATGAAATCAAATTGCTGGACTTGTGGGCTGAACGGGCCGAAGATTTGCGTCGCACCAGACGCAATCTGCATATATGTATATGCAGATATCTCAATTGAAATGTCCGCGAAATTTACACCGAAGATGCATTGTATTATTTTTTAATTTATTTAATAGCAATAGAATTTTTTCATTAAATTGCTGTTGATTTTCTAAAAATAGCAAAATCGCCAATAAAATTTTTCTTTTATCCATTTTAATTTGACTATTTTCAAAACTTCAAAATCAGATGTCTAAATGTACAAAGTTGTCGTCTGTCACTGTGAATTTCTAATGTGCATTTATTCTTCTTAATGCAAATTAATTTTGTTCGTCTGTCTAGGCTATTAGACTTGTCGTTTTTTTTTAATACAATACTAAAATGACCCGGTTAACTTATAACTAGAAATATTCCAGCGAAAAGTTCAATTCCAAATTACATTCACTTTTTTACAAGTTATTCAAATGTCCTTTGACATAGTAGATACAATAACACATGATAATAAGCTGAAGAATAAGCTTGATATACAAACGATAAATGTGGAATTATATTATTGAGTAGCTTCTGCTTAAGCATTTAAGACAGAAGATACCAAATATTTAATACTTTCAAATGTTACCCACCTGATGGCAAGCAATAGTGTCAATTGATAAAGTAAAATTTGACCTCGGAGACATAGCTCAGAAAATTTGATAAAATATTACTGGAGGAGAAGTTTGACCAAAACCCTTCGAAACCTATAGGGCCAGTGTTTATTTAATTTTCATTAATGTAGGCTATTGTTTTAATTTTATAAATCGACGCAATATCAGTACCTTTGCAAACAAACATACAAACAAGGCATCTGCTTTCAGCCCATCTATAAATTTTATAAAATTTAGTTACCACTGTCAATTATTCTTAATGAGAATTATTTAATCTTTTTTTATAGTCTTCAATTTCCCTCACGAAAAGCCTTAATTTCAATTTATTCCCTATGGAGAATGGAGTAAATTAGATAGCTATTTATTAATATATGCGTTTCGCATCATCTCCATTTTAAACTGAATTAAATATAAACCCTTACACATTATAATAAATAAACAAATTTTTCCGTCATCCTCTCTCTTGCTCGTTCTTTCTCTCCATGATTTTACATTAAATTTATTATCACAATTTTTAGCAATACGATACCTACCTTAATTCTGTTTCGCATTTTCACTCATTTTAATTTTCGAATCTGGTAGGTACTTTTCATTTTTTTATATATCTGCATCTGCGTGTAAGTTATCTACTAACTTACTCGTACCTCCAGGAAAAAAAAATTCCACATTTGCTACCCCCGACACACACACACTCAGCAATATAAAAAATATAGTTATTGATTTTATGCAACTACACGAGAATAACAATAGCAACAATGAAAGCAACAACCAACAACACACTCATCCTCAAGTTTTCTCTCCTTCAAATAATTTGTATTGTATGCGAATACATTCGCATACATAAAAATACCACTAAATTTATCTTCTTCAAAGATATATAAAAATAGTAATATAACAACAATAACAATAACACGAAACCTTGCTCATTATTTCATTTTTTATTTATTTGTTCTTCTCTGTGTGTGTTTGTCGCTTGTCCATAAGGAAAATACGTAAAAGTGAGTGAGCAAACAAAGGAGCACAACTGGAAGGAGTAAAAAAAAACTGAGAGAAAGAAAAGAGGTGTGAGTAGAAATGGAATAAGAAAAAAAGCAGGACAGACAATTCAAGTCAGTCCTTTTACAGTTCTGAAGTTGCTGTAGCGTGATATAACAGTGTTGTATTTCTACGAATTTAAAGTGAAAAAAGGATGACATCGTAAAATATGCAAAACAAATAAAATAAAAAAGAAATGAACGAATATATTTATATAGGTACCCGCACGTAAGAAGGATAAGATGGTAGCTAACGGCCACTAGCTTTTATGCTGTGAATTTGAATTTAACGTTGATGTGGGTTCAACTACAAATGACTATTCGTTTAATTATCCATTGCTTTTATATGTTTACTCGTATGTATGGATGTATGTATGTACCTATGTTTATATTAATATACTATCATACCACCCAACAGATGATAAACAAGTTAAGCAGGAATCGAAATATGAATTTGCCCCAAGCATGCAACACAATAAATGGCAAAATTGTGTTGAGGGGTAGCAAAAATGTGTAAGCGATATAATTTCCACATCATCAATAAATTTTGCTCTTAGTTTTTGCTATATTTACACAACTTCACTACACAAAACATATGTTAAAAAAACATTCATTTTCGTCTCCAATCATCACAATCATAAGCACCATTAATAGAGAGACACAAAACAGCAGAAATGCAATGCATAGCAGCCGGTTCGTTCATCGTGCACTCGATTTTTGATTTATTGTAAATGTTTATTCGTTGCTTACACGCCGAATTACCGAACAAAACTAAATGCATGAAGACAAACCAAACTAGAATAACCAATACTCAACAGAAGTGTTCCATCATAATTATTATCTCCACCATCATCATCATCTTTATTAAAAATAACTAACGCAAACGAACTAAACGAGTATCCAAACGAAATGAACCCACCAACCAGCCAAATCAGCAATACGACAAAGCAAACGCAAAAGGATCAGATTAGAAGGTACAATAAATGACAATAAGGTGTATGAGAGAATATTTACAAAAAAAAAACCCCATATGAACAGACATAAAGCCTACACATATACACATAAAGAGAGAATACAAGAACAGAATGACATATACACAACAAGAAATTGTAAGTGCGACGAGTAAGGCAAAGACAACGAGTGCATATTAATTGACAGCAGAAAAAGAGAAATAACAAAAGATGGAAAATGTTGAAGATACGACAGCAACAGCAATAGCAATAATATAACAAACCAATAAAAAATTATTATTAATGTGTCTACGAGTCGTGTGAGAATGAGATACATTCAACGGGTACTCTGAGTAGTCAAATTGTACTCACATCAATTGAGAATAGTACGTTGCCGAACGTACAGCAAAACAAAAATATTGTGTAAAAGAAACAAAAACCAATAAATGTAAGTATAAGAATTGCAGAAAACATAGAATAATGTGCCTGCTGTTGTTCTTTTCAGTAATTTATCTGGTTGAATGGAATGGGCTAGGTACAGGGACGTAGAGGATTGCACTGGCAGAAAAGGCCGAGAACATTAGAAATAAAAAAATATGCATGGATATGAAGGAGACACACGTACACATAAGTACCTAAAATAAATTCCAACGGTATCAAAAACAAAGCAATGACCATATGGGTGTATATTTATATATATATATATATATATATATATATATATATATATATATATATATATATATATATATATATATATATATATATATATATATATATATATATATATACACATATATATATACATACTATTACCCTGCAAAAGATTGTGAGACTAATCTCTAAAGAGAGTAGTTCCGGAATAATCTTTTCGATATCAATAAAATAAAAATTAATATATTTAGAGATTTTCTACACTTTCAACTAATTCGCTTTTCAGTTGACAACAATGTGTTGCTGGTTAGCGTATCTGGTACAGCGACGGTGATAGAATATACGATAGCAAAACACACGATATTTGGATACCCAGATTAGAAACCGAGAAGAGAAAATACGTAAATTTTATTTGTACATTTAAATTAGAAATATATGAATCGGAAATTATTATGCAATGAATGAAAATAAATTATTTTGTTTCGAAGAGCAAAAATGGGTAAATTGTCAAATAATTGAAAAGAAAATATAATTAAGAATTATAATGCATTGAATGAAATTTTCTAACCGTACGACTAATCTACATTTATAACCGTTCGGGTATAAAAGGGTACAATTGGTCTCTTCATAGAACATGCTCGAACAAAAGGGAACAGCTCACTCCATATAAAGAGATCAACAGTGCGATTAGTCACATATTCCTTTCCGACTGATCACCGATACATCCCAGACCAGTCGCATTTTTGGCAGGGTACATATATATATACATATATATATATATATATATATATATATATATATATATATATATATATATATATATACATATACATATATATATATACATATATATATACATATATATATACATATGTATATATATATACATATATATATATATACATATGTATATATATATATACATATGTATATATATATATATACATATATATATACATATATATATACATATATATATACATATATATATATATACATATATATATATATATATATATATATATTTTTTATGTGGCACTTAAAGCCCCAAAGGGCTCATTGGCCGAGCTTCTCTTCCATTACTGTTGTGCGTCTTAAATTTTGGACAATATTAGAAGGGACTTACTTATTTTAGCCGGTTCCGAACGGCAGAACACTTGTGACATCACTTTTTCTGAGCTTTGTCACAGAGTTCTTTAAGAAGCTTTTTCATGGCAAGTTGTTACTGTCGGAAGAATTGCCAATTGCTTGCCGACAGGTGGGTACCGTTCGAAAGAAAAATCTTATCGATATTAAATTTGTTATGCATCAGCCGGGGATTGAACCACGACCTACAGATCAGAAGGCGAACACACTAACCACTGAGCTACGGCACCCATATATACATATATGTATATATATATATATATATATATATATATATATATATATATATATATATATATATATATATATATATATATATATATACACATATATATATATATATATATATATATATATACAGTGGCTCCCAGCTTATTTCGTACAGTGACAGTTTAAAAATTGCTGCAGTCGTAATTCCTAATATAGCAAAAATTTGAACAAAATATAAATGCCATTTTAGAAAGGAAGGTTTGTTTTTTATTTTCCAAAATTTACTTTTTCAAAATTTTAGTGTTTGACACTATAAAAAAATAAAATAAGAAAAAAATAGGAAAATTCATGTCACAGCTTATTTCGTACAGTCTCTTTAAGTTCAAACTAAAAACAAAGTAAGTTGATTTTAATATTTAGTTGACATCCCTTAGCGTTAATGACAGCCTGGAGTCTATTTGGCATTGAATCCACCAATTTTTGAGTGATGTCTGGTGTGATTTTTTTCCATTCTTCCATCAGTACCTTCTTTAGGTCTTGCTTATTAGAAATCTTGTGTGTTCTTATTTTATTGTCCAAAATAGACCAAAGATTTTCAATCACATTCATGTCAGGTGACTGTGGTGGTGGAGACATCAAGTGTGGGCAGTTCCAAATAAGCCAAGATTGCACAATCCCAGATTTATGTTTTGGGTCATTATCTTGGTAGTACCGAAATTCTTCCCGCAAACCCAGTTTGTCTGCACTTTGAAGTAAATTGTTTTTCAGAATCTCGAGGTACTTCATTTTGTCCATTGTTTCCTCAATAAAAACCAATTCACCTACTCCGGCTGCTGACATACAGGCCCAAACCATCACGCTACCGCCACCATGCTTCACTGTGGGCTTAAGGTTCTCCTTGTTTAGCTCGGTATTCGCTTTACGCCAAACATATGACATTCCGTCCGAGCCAAAAATATTAAACTTAGACTCATCCGCGAAAATAACGGTATTCCAGAACGCAGGAGTATTAATAATATGCTCTTTGGCGAAGTCAAGTCGGCGTTGTATATTCATTTTCGAAATGAATGGTTTCTTTCGGGCTACTCGACCGTTCAAGTCATGATTGCGCAGCACACGTCGGACAGTTTCAGCACTGGATGATTTTCCTATTTCACGCTGAACCTCTGCAGCCAACTTCGGAGCGGATAACTTTGGATTTTTCTTAATTTTTCGTACAATATAACGCTCGTCTGAAGCGTTGAAAATCTTATTAGGTGCTTCTCTGCCCTTGTTCTCCAACCGATTTTCGCGAACGAAGCGTTGAATGATGTATTGGACAGTTGAGGCACTTAAATTTGTCATTTCAGCAATTTTTCGCACACTCTGACCTTTCCTAAAATGGTTAATTACCAGTTTACGCTGTTCCATCGTTGTACGACGACCCATAACGCTAAATGTTTAATTTACAGCACTTTAACTATTTAAAATAATAATAATAAAAATTGTTATAATAGTTAAAAAGGTCCAAAAACTCATACAATTCAAAAAAACTTTGTAACTGCGCGGCAGAATGAAACTTACTTACATTGAAGTTTGTGTACGAAATAAGATGTGAGCTGAAAATCAGCTGATCAATAGTTTTTCTCTCTTGCATGACAAAAAGAACAATTTTTGGGGTTCCCCGTTTTCTTATTAGGTTTACTAAACACATACATAGACATCTACATTCAAAACTTATTGATAAGTTTTTTAGTTTCGATGTTACAGCCATGTACATAAAAATATATACACTGTACGAAATAAGCTGTGAGCCACTGTACATATATATATATATATATATATATATATATATATATATATATATATATATATATATATATATATATATATATATATATATATATATATATATATATATATATATATATATATATATATATATATATATATATATATATATATATATATATATATATATATATATATATATATATATATATATATATATATATATATATATATATATATATATATATATATATATATATATATATATATATATATATATATATATATATATATATATATATATATATATATATATATATATATATATATATATATATATATATATATATATATATATACATATACATATCCATATACATATACATGTGCGTGTGTGTTTATAAATACAGTATGTCAAGAATGAGTTTACACATTGAAAAAAAATCCAAATTTTCAAATTTCTTACCCAAAAACATTAACTTTTATTTCCATATAAAAATTTTTTTTTATTAGTTACAGATATTTACAGTATTTATAAAAGATTCATGAAAAAAAATTGCAGTCCACCGCAAAAGAAATGAAAAATACAACATAAAGAAATTTTACTCAATTTTACAAGTGTCAAGAAACTCTTCACAACTATTTTTTTAATTCCTTTATGCAACACTTCAACGACTAACGGTACATTTACAGTTATCTATTTGCGTAAACGCGTTGCAGTGACCCGTTCCTATGATTTTGTTTGTTAGTTTGTGATTAATTTTTGCTTTGTGCACATCATCTGTTTAAATATTGTGTTTTTAAAATGCCAGGCAAAAGGTTATCGGCTGAAGTGGTTCAGCTTATATACTACAATCTCCAATTGGGAGAAAATGTGGAGAAGTTATCAGAAATGTTCTCTGTAACACGTAAAAAAACTTATAATGTTTAAAATCGAGCTGAAAATGAGGGTAGATTGGAGTCAAAGTGTGGAGGTGGCCCTAAGCTTAAAATTACTGATCGGGCAGAGCGCTTAATGATGAGGGAACTGCACAAAAATCCGCAAATTTCGACCAGAACGCTTGCGGAGAAACTCAAGGAAGAGTGTGGTATAGTGGTTTTCCATGAAACTGTACGACAGGCGATACTGAGAAACAAATACTCATCAAGAGTCATCAAGAGTTGCTCGTAAGAAGCCGCTGCTATCAGCACAAAATATTGAAAGACGTTTCTCCTTCGCCTCAAGGCTCATTTCTCAACCTGATGAATATTGGGACGACGTAATATTCTGTGACGAAACAAAAATGATGTTGTATTACAACGATGGACCGACCAGAGTGTGGCGCAAGGCATTAACAGCTTTAGAAAATCGACACATAATTCCTACTGTTAAATTTGGAAAAATGTTCATTATGATTTGGGGATGTATCTCAAGCAGAGGAGTATGAGAATTGGCTTTTATAGAGTTAACTATGGACGCACAACATTATTTAGGCATTTTGAAGTCATTTAATCAGTAGTGCGAAAAAATGTGGGTTCATCAGAGAGGGCAAACCGCATTTCAAATTTTATCAAGATAATGACACCAAGCATAACGCGAGGACTGTGGCTTCTTTATAACTACGGTAAAGTTATGGATACACCAGCCCAAAGTCCAGACCTTAACCCTATTGAAAATCTGTGGGTCTACTTAAAGAAAAAAGTGGCTAAAAGGCAACCTAAAAACCGTACAGCACTTAAAACTGCTATATTGGAAGAGTGGAAAAATATACCTAGCAATTATGGCCTAAAAAAGTTGGTTTATTTTATGAATAAACGGCTACAATCCGTGATAGATGCTAAAGGTGGCCATACTAAATACTAAATATTTTACTGATCAAATTTTAACTAATAAATATTATAAAAAAAGACTTTGTATCGTTTGTGAAAAGAGTTTCTTGACACTTGTAAAATTGAGTAAAATTTCTTTTTGTTGTATTCTTCTTTTCTTTTGCGTAGCACTTGCAATTTTTTTTCATGAATCTTTTATAAATACTGTAAATATCTGTAACTAATAAAAAAAATAAAAATAAAATAAAAATAAAAATAAAAAACTAATAAAAAAAAAGTTAGTATTTTTGGCTAAGAAAGTTGAAAATTTGAATTTTTTCAATGTGTAAACTCATTCTTGACATACTGTATATATATCTACATATATACATATATATACATATACATATATATACATATACATATATATACATATATATGTATATATATATATATATATATATATATATATATATATATATATATATATATATATATATATACAGTGGCTCACAGCTTATTTCGTACAGTGTATATATTTTTATGTAAATGGCTGTAACATCGAAACTAAAAAACTTATCGATAAGTTTTGAATGTAGATGTCTGTGTATGTGTTTAGTAAACCTAATAAGAAAACGGGGAACCCCAAAAATTGTTCTTTTTGTCATGCAAGAGAGAAAAACTATTGATCAGCTGATTTTCAGCTCACATCTTATTTCGTACACAAACTTCAATGTAAGTAAGTTTCATTCTGCCGCGCAGTTACAAAGTTTTTTTGAATTGTATGAGTTTTTGGACCTTTTTAACTATTATAACAATTTTTATTATTCTTATTTTAAATAGTTAAAGTGCTGTAAATTTAGCGTTATGGGTCGTCGTACAACGATGGAACAGCGTAAACTGGTAATTAACCATTTTAGGAAAGGTCAGAGTGTGCGAAAAATTGCTGAAATGACAAATTTAAGTGCCTCAACTGTCCAATACATCATTCAACGCTTCGTTCGCGAAAATCGGTTGGAGAACAAGGGCAGAGAAGCACCTAATAAGATTTTCAACGCTTCAGACGAGCGTTATATTGTACGAAAAATTAAGAAAAATCCAAAGTTATCCGCTCCGAAGTTGGCTGCAGAGGTTCAGCGTGAAATAGGAAAATCATCCAGTGCTGAAACTGTCCGACGTGTGCTGCGCAATCATGACTTGAACGGTTGAGTAGCCCGAAAGAAACCATTCATTTCGAAAATGAATATACAACGCCGACTTGACTTCGCCAAAGAGCATATTATTAATACTCCTGCGTTCTGGAATACCGTTATTTTCGCGGATGAGTCTAAGTTTAATATTTTTGGCTCGGACGGAATGTCATATGTTTGGCGTAAAGCGAATACCGAGCTAAACAAGGAGAACCTTAAGCCCACAGTGAAGCATGGTGGCGGTAGCGTGATGGTTTGGGCCTGTATGTCAGCAGCCGGAGTAGGTGAATTGGTTTTTATTGAGGGAACAATGGACAAAATGAAGTACCTCGAGATTCTGAAAAACAATTTGCTTCAAAGTGCAGACAAACTGGATTTGCGGGAAGAATTTCGGTACTACCAAGATAATGACCCAAAACATAAATCTGGGATTGTGCAATCTTGGCTTATTTGGAACTGCCCACACTTGATGTCTCCACCACCACAGTCACCTGACATGAATGTGATTGAAAATCTTTGGTCTATTTTGGACAATAAAATAAGAACACACAAGATTTCTAATAAGCAAGACCTAAAGAAGGTACTGATGGAGGAATGGAAAAAAATCACACCAGACATCACTCAAAAATTGGTGGATTCAATGCCAAATAGACTCCAGGCTATCATTAACGCTAAGGGATGTCATACTAAATATTAAAATCAACTTACTTTGTTTTTAGTTTGAACTTAAAGAGACTGTACGAAATAAGCTGTGACATGAATTTTCCTATTTTTTTCTTATTTTATTTTTTTATAGTGTCAAACACTAAAATTTTGAAAAAGTAAATTTTGGAAAATAAAAAACAAACCTTCCTTTCAAAAATGGCATTTATATTTTGTTCAAATTTTTGCTATATTAGGAATTACGACTGCAGCAATTTTTAAACTGTCACTGTACGAAATAAGCTGGGAGCCACTGTATATATATTAGCGTATCTGGTACAGCGACGGTGATAGAATATACGATAGCAAAACAGACGATATTTGGATACACAGGTTAGAAACCGAGAAGAGAAAATCCGTAAATTTTATTTGTACATTTAAATTAGAAATATATGAATCGGAAATTATAATGCAATGAATGAAAATAAATTATTTTGTTTCGAAGAGCAAAAATGGGTAAATTGTCAAATAATTGAAAAGAAAATATAATTAAAAATTATAATGCATTGAATGAAATTTTCTAACCGTACGATTAATCTACATTTATAACCGTTCGGGTATAAAAGGGTACAATTGGTCTCTTCATAGGACATGCTCGAACAAAAGGGAACAGTTCACTCCATATAAAGAGGTCGTGCGATATCGTGCGATTTAACGCCTTTAGACTATTTTTTGTGGGGTAATGTTAAGGCTCATGTCTATAGCGACAAGCCCTCACAGGAAGCCCATTTTGAAAATTTATTCGTGAGATACCAGCCGATATGTTGGAGAGAGTATGCCAAAATTGGACCCAGCGTATGAACCATTTGAAGCGCAGCCGCGGTCAACATTTACATGAGATCATCTTCAAACATTGAATTATATAGACCGTTCTATCGACTCAAATAAAGATTTCATACATTTCTCTAAATTTTATGTGTTATTTTTTTAAAATCAAATCCGAAGGGTTTTAAAAAATCACCCAAGTCTATACATTTTTGGTTTATACAACAAGTCTATACATATATGGTTTGAATAGGATTGTTTGATTTGTTTAAAATAATCAAAAATATAATTACAGTGTCGAGCAATACCGGTCGGATATTTTTCAAACTCCGACTTATGTTTCTGTAAAATATGAAATAATAATTCTATTTGTTTGAAATTTTCAAATTTGATTCTTTATTTACTTATTTCAACGTCAACTAATATAAAAAAAATATTTAAAAAACATAAACCAATAATTTCATTGGAAAAACAAAACAACTCAATGCGTCCAGTTTTGCACGCCGCTCTCAGTACATAAAAATTGCAAGCCACTCTTTCACTATTTTGGCGGTATGTTTCGGATCACCATCCTGTTGAAATATGATTTCCCCTATTGGGTACGCACATTCATCAACAAACTCAGGCAAATATGTTTGCAGAATACTAAGGTAGTCTTCCTTTCTCATTATTCCGTTTATTTTATGTATCGGACCGACGTGCCACCAAGTGAAACATGCCCACACCATTATACCACCGCCGCCATGTTTTATTGTTTGTTTAACTTGATGTTGTTGGAGTTGGTCGTTGGGTCGATGCCAATAGTAGGACTTACCATCGGATAGGTAACGATTGATTTTTGATTCATCGGACCATATAACCCGCTTCCAGTCGTCAACAGACCAATTTTTGTGTTCTCGGCAAAACTGTAATCGAGCTGCTAGGTTTTTTTTGGAGAGCGCAGGTTTTTTCTGCTTAACAGACGCGACTAATCCAATTTTTTTTAATGATCTCGTGGCTGTCCATTCGCTGACTGGTTTGTTAATGGCCTGTGAAGCTTCCTTAGGTGTTAATTTGGAGTTTCTACAAAGCAATAGTTCCATATGACGAGCATCACTGTCATTCAGTATCCTTGGTCGACCTCCAAAATTGCCCGAAGATGGTAGGTTATTCCTTTTTCGCACTGCAATGACTGTTGATTTGCTAACACCAGTCATTTCTACTATTTTTCGTGTACTATTTTTATTTTCTAATAAAACCACAATACAGTTTTCCAAATCTTTTGATATTTTCCTCATTTTTGGTGAATTAAATTTTGTTTAAAATCTCGCAACTGAAATTTAACTTAATGAACTGAACTCTTTAGCGTAATATATAGAAATGGCAAATTAACCTTTGAAAAAAAGCAAAAACTCATGGATTTGTTCGGAAAAGTAACGGTAAATCTTCTGTCATTGTGTACTGAGAGTGGCGTGCAAAACTGGACACATTGACTTTTTGTTGGTTTTCTTATGAATTTATTGGTTTAGGTTTTTTTAATATTTTTATACCCTGCATAATGCAATATGCATGGTATATTCATTTCGGTCAGATGTTTGTGTCCACTTGAAGGAATCTCCGGAGATATAGACATGGATATATATTCGTGATCAGCGTCGATTAAATTTTCGATTTAACGATGTCCGTCCGTCCGTCCGTCCGTCCGTCTGTCTGTCACCTGGCTGGTTCGCACGATAACTTGAGTAAATATTGAGATATTCCGATGAAATTTGGCATAAGTAATCTATGATCCAAGAGTACGGAGGGGATCGATATTGGGCATGATCGGTCAATAACCACGCCCACACCAAGCATTCAAAGCGACTAACCTCGAAATTTTAAAAATCTTTAATTTGCTATAACTCACATAATATACCACTTGGGACAACAATATTTTGCACATGGAGTTATATTATACTACTATATAACCTCGCCAAAAGTGGGTGAGCCACGCCTACTTTCTAGCGTAGCTCCCATACAAAGTGTCTGTACTTCTTTTAAATTGAAACTGCTGTAACTTCTACAATCTTCTGTCTAGAATAACCATAATTGACACTTAGATTAACACGGCAGCCAGAAATAATATGGCAGAAAATAAATGTGCCACGCCCACTCGTTCATGAGTCTCCCATACAAAGTCAAGGGAATTAAACTAAAATTTTAAGCTCCATAACTTACAAACCATTTAGCGTAGGACAACGAGATTTAAGGTATGGATTAGTATTGTAGGAGCAACTAGACTCACACAAAATGGGCGCACCACGCCCACTGTTTATTATAGCCCCCATACAAATTTTAAATTTAAACAGCTGTAACTTCGGCAATCTTCTGTCTAGAATAACCATAATTGACACTTAAATTAATATCATAGCCGGCAAAAATCTGGCAGAAATTCAGTGTGCCACGCCCACTCCTTTTTGGGTCTCCCATACAAAGTTGCGGAAATTAAAAAAATGTTACCGGTTATAACTTGCAAACTATTCAGCGTAGAATAACGAGATTTAAGGTGTGGATTAGTATTGTACGAGCAACTAGGCTCACAGAAAATGGGCGCACCACGCCCAGTGTTTATCGTAGCCCCCATACAAATTTTAAATTGAAACAGCTGTAACTTAGGCAATCTTATGTCTACAATAACCATAATTGACACTTAAATTAATATTGTAGTCGGCAAAAATCTGGCAGAAAATCAGTGTGCCACGCCCACTCCTTCATAGGCCTCCCATACAAAGTCGAGGGAATTAAACAAAAATGTTAACCACCATAACTTAGAAACTATTCAACCTAGGACACCAAATTTAAGGTGTGGATTAACATTGAAAAATTAATTGGATTTACTAGAAAGTGGTAAGCCACGCCCACTTTTTATATAGCTCCCATACTAAGCCTCGGAATTATCTTAAAATCCTTTTACTTCGTCATAGTCAACCATATTTCGGGTGTAAATTAGTAGTATAAGCAAAAATTGTTTCTCGAAAAGTGGAAATAAAAGAAAAGTTGGATATTCGAGTAAACTTTTTATATACAAATCTACATATGCAGGGTATAGTTTGGTCGGCCCCAGCCGACTGTAAGGAGATTTTTTAATATTGATTTAAGTTAAGATAAGTAAATAAAGAATCAAATTTAAAAATTTCAAACAAATTTAATTATTATTTAATATTCTTACTTACTTACTTACTTATGTGGCCATAACAACCGAATATCGATTTAGGCCGAAAATAACATGCTTCGCCAGCCATCTCTGTTCTTCGCTAGCTGGCGCCAGTTAGAAATTCCAAGCGCCGTCAGGTTCTCCAGTACTTGGTCTTTCCACCGGAGGTTTGGTCTTCCTCTTCTGCGTCGTCCTCCAGCGGGTTCCGAATATAACACCTTCTTAGCTGGAGCGTGTTCTTCCATTCGCTCGACATGACCTAGCCAGCGCAGCCGCTGGATTTTGATGCGCTTTACTATGTCAATATCGGCATATAGCTCGTACAGCTCATGGTTGTACCTTATTCGGTACTCGCCACCAACGCAAATAGGTCCAAAGATCCTGCGTAGGACCTTTCTCTCGAAAACTCCAAGCATTCGCTCATCCGAGATGGAAATTGTCCAGGCTTCAGCGCCATATGTTAGGACAGGCATGATGAGAGACTTGTAGAGTGTAGTTTTCGTTCTTCGAGAGAGGGCTCGACTTTTCAATTGCTTACTCAGCCCAAAGTAACACCTGTTAGCAAGAGCTATCCTACGCATGATCTCCAAGCTGACGTCATTACTGCTGTTAATGCTGGTTCCAAGATAGACAAAGTCCCTTACTACTTCAAAAGCGTAGTTGTCAACAGTGACGTGCTATCCAAGACGCCGGGACTCTTTGTTTGTTGACACTAGATACTTCGTCTTGCCCTCGTTCACCGTGAGACCCATCCGACGCGACTCTCTTTCCAACTCTGAGAATGCTGCACTGACTGCTCGCGTGTTCATGCCGATTATGTCAATATCGTCGGCATACGCTAACAGCATGACACTTTTGTTGAAGATAGTGCCATTATGTCGTAGATCAGCAGCTCGTATTATTTTCTCCATAATAAGATTGAAGAAGTCGCACGATAACGAATCACCTTGTCTGAAACCCCGTTCGGTATTAAACGGTGCGGAGAGGTCCTTCCCAATTTTCACTGCACAACGAGAGTTATGCAGTGTCATTCTACAAAGTCGAATGAGCTTTGCAGGAATACCGAACTCAGACATTGTTGCGTAGAGGTAATCCCTTACCGGACTGTCGAAAGCGGCTTTATAATCAACAAATAGGTGGTGTGTGTCGATCTGTTTTTCTTGGGTCTTCTCCAGGATTTGGCGCAGTGTGAAAACCTGGTCGATGGTGGATTTACCAGGTCTGAAGCCACACTGATAAGGTCCAATCAGGTTGCTGAGCGTAGGCTTCAACCTTTCACACAGTACGCTCGATAGAACCTTGTATGCGATGCTCAGGAGACTTATTCCACGGTAGTTGGCGCAAATTGTGGGGTCTCCTTTTTTATGTACAGGACAGAGAACACTGAGCCTCCAATCATCAGGCATGCTTTCATCCGACCATATTCTGCTTATGAGCTGGTGCATGCGGGTGAGCAGCTCATCGCCTCCGGTCTTAAACAACTCGGCAGGCAGGCCATCAGCACCTGCAGCTTTGTTGTTCTTCAGCCTTAAAATGGCCGTTTCAACCTCGTCATAGTCGGGTGGTGGAACATCAACACCATCATCTGTAATTGGGGTTATCGGGCAATCTCCTCCACTGGCGGAATTGTTCGTAGCATCGCCATTCAGTAACGTGGAGAAGTGTTCCCTCCATAGGCTCAGTACACTCTGGACATCTGTAACCAGATTCCCATTTCCATCACGACAAGAAGAGGCTCCGGGATTTAAACCTCCACTTAGGCGCTTGATCTTTTCGAAGAATTTTCGAGTCTCATTCTTGTCGGTACACATCTCTATCTCCTCACACTCACGTCTTTCCAACTCCCTCTTCTTGCGCCTGAAAAGACGTCTCTCTGCACTCCTTTTCTCTCTATACCGCTCCTTAACAGCTCGCGTTGCGCCTGCACGCAGGGTTCTTCTGTAGGCGGCGTCTTTCTCTGCGGTAGCGTCGCGACACTCCTGATCATACCACTCATTCCTCAGAGGTCGGTAGTAACCGATTACCTCCTCGGCAGCAGTAGTCATGGAGTGGGATATATGTGTCCACCGTGCGCATGTATCATCAAGTTGGGGAGTGTTCTGCATAAGCAGATCCGATAGTCGAGTGGAAAATGCATCTGCTGTCTCTGGTGATCGCAGCTTACTGACGTCGAGCTTTCTCTGTGTGGGACTTCTCTTGTTATTTGCGACACATAAGCGTGTGCGCACCTTAGCTGCAACAAGGTAGTGATCCGAGTCGATGTTGGCACCACGGATCGATTTCACGTCCATCACACTGGAAGCATGCCTTCCGTCAATCACCACATGATCAATTTGGTTTCTTGTACGATGATCTGGAGACAGCCATGTCGCTTTGTGGATGTCGAGATGCTGGAATCTGGTACCACCAATTACCATGTTTCGTGCTGCAGCGAAGTCGATCAGCCTCATTCCGTTATCGGAGGTGTTCTGGTGGAGGCTGAATTTTCCGACAGTTGGACCAAAGGTACCTTTCTTGCCCACCCTGGCATTAAAGTCGCCAAGCACGATTTTGATATCGTGGCGGGGGCAGCGGTCATAGGCTTCTTCGAGGCGCTGAAAGAAGCTCTCCTTGGTCACATTGTCCTTCTCATCCGTCGGAGCGTGGGCACATATAAGGCTGATGTTGAAAAATTTTGCCTTGATGCGGATTGTGGCCAGCCGTTCGTTCACTGGCGTGAACTGTGAGACAAGATGTCGTAGTCTCTTGCTGACCAAAAATCCACATCCTAATTCGTGCCTTTCAGCATGGCAACTGTAGTAGATGTCACAAGACGCTCTTTTGGAGCAGCCCTGTCCTGTCCATCGCATTTCCTGGAGAGCGGTGATGTCAGCTCTGTATTTTTCGAGGACATCAACCAGCTGGATAGAGGCACCCTCCCTATAAAGGGACCGGACATTCCAGGTGCATATCCGTAAATCATTGTCCTTTTTTCGTTTGCGGGGGTCATCAACAAAAGCGGTAGTCCTTATCCGAGGCATTTTAGTTTTTTTCATTGGGGGGGTTTTTTATGTGGCGGTTCCCAAACCCAACGCACAACCTCTAACCGAGGAGATTTTCGCCACTCACTTCAGCCGCCTCCCAGCGGGTGCCAGGAAGACGTTGCCCGGTGGTCGCCACATGGAGGGCCCCCATTAATAATAATGAAAGCGCCGTCACATAGTAAGCAGAGCAAGCTATATGACTACCCCTCATTAACAAATAAAGGTATCATCACATAGCGCTCAGATCAAACTACATGACAGCCAGTGAGTTGACTTGCGATGAGTTCAACAAGGATTGCGCTAGCCCCACCCAGTTGAGGCAGTTAGACACGTTACCTTGCGAAAACACCACCAGCAACATAAGTCGAAGATTCAAAAACATTCGACCGGTATTGCTAGCCACTGTATATTTTCGATATAATTTTATTTCATCTAATTACATCGAGTCAAGTCTACTTCTCTTTAATTGTTTATACAAATTTTATTTGTTTATATCCAAATCTCCTGTGATCTTTTCGGTCAGTTCTTACGCTCTTGTTTTCGCTCTCATTTGTAATTTTACATTGGAAACAAAAACAACGCGTGACGGGATTGTCACCGAGACAGTCAACAGGTTCCAGCAAAATCAGAAGCGGTAATTTAAGCACAGCTGAATGTGGATAACAGGATAGTCAAGTTGTTGGTAGTGGAAGTGGATAAAGAAATAACGAATAGAAACATCATACTTGGTAGGACGTTAGTGGATCCAAAAGAAAATAAAATGGTACCGGTGCGAATATTAAATCCAACTAATACATCTACAGTTGTGAAGAAAGGAATGGTGATTGGTCATTGCCAGGAAGTTACTGTCGTAGTAGTTGCGAAATGGATTCGTGGATGAAAATTGGAAGATTAGGAACTGTTAGAGTGGAATTAAAAGCACAGATGGAAGAATGGGTATTCTTACCAAACAACATAAAGTAAAAGCCTTACACCTGTTGGAGAAGTACAGTTCAATCTTTTCATTAAACGGAAAAACTATTGGATGAACAAGCACCGTGACACATATCATTGACACCGATAATTCTAGACCAATCCGTCAAGTAACACGACAAGTTCCATTGTCTAAAAGAGATGGAGCCATTAAACTGATTACAAATATACAGAATCAAGGTGTTATTGAACCATACCGAGTCTATGGAGTTCGCCAGTTGTACTGGTAATGAAGAAGGATGGAAGTACTCGATTCTGTGTGGATTATAGAAAGCTAAATTATATCACGAAAATGTACAGATATCCAGAGAAAAGAATCGATGACGCTGGACACGGTATCTGGTGCGAAGTGATTCTCAACTCTTGATCTGCAAAGTGGCTACTGGCAATTGGAACTTGGTAAGGAGGACAAACAGAAAACAGCTTTCAGTATTGGCGATGGCATACTACAATTCACAGTGATGACATTTGGCTTTTGTAATACGCCGGCTACTTTCGAACGTTTGATGGAGCGTGTATTCAGAGCACTACACTGGAAAATGTGCTTCTACATGGAAAGGTTGAAAGGAGTATTTGAGTGTATACTATCAGCAGGGTTTAAATTGAATCCGAAAAGGTGTTCACTTTTCAGGAGAGAAGTTGAGTATCTTGGTCATAAAGTAACAACAGAAGGGGTACATAGCGACGAGGAGAAAGTACCAGCAGTATAAGAATGGACTACTCCGGCGAATCTTCATGAGTTAAGCAGCTTCCTAGGCTTGTGTAGCTACTATAGACGATTTGTTCCTGAATTTGCAAACATCGCCAGTAGTTAGCACGAGCTAACAAGAAAGAATAAACCATTTGAGTGGGACGAGGAACAACAGGAAGCATTCGAACAGCTGAAAGAAGGACTCAGTTCAACACCAATATTAACGTATCCCGTACATGGTGAAAAGTTTGTATTGGACACAGATGCGAGTGGCTATGAAATAGGCGGTTTGCTCTCCCAGATCATATATGGGTATACTACTGTGCCACTCGAAAAGAGTTCCTCGCAATACTAGAATGTGTAGAGTATGTCCATAAGTACTTGTATGGTCAGTCATTACATCTATGAACTGAGAACGTACCATCCAGAAGGACAATTAGCGCGCTGGATTGAACGGCCGCAGAGTTATGACTTTACATCATGGTAACGCGAATGCTCTATCTCGTCGCCCTTGTAAAATGGCGACGAGATATATATATATATATATATATATATATATATATATATATATATAGATAGATATATATATATATATATATATATATATATATATATATCTATATATATATATATCTATATATATATATATATATATATATATATATAAATATATATATATAAATATATATACATATATATATATATATATATATATATATATGTAAATATATTTATATATATATATATATATATATGTATATATTTATATATATATATATATATATGTATATATTTATATATATATATATATGTATATATTTATATATATATATATATATATATGTATATATTTATATATATATATATATATATATATATATATATATATGTATATATTTATATATATATATATATATATATGTATATATTTATATATATATATATATATATATATATATATATATATATATGTATATATTTATATATATATATATATATATATATATATATATATATATGTATATATATTTATATATATATATATATATATATACAGTGGCTCCCAGCTTATTTCGTACAGTGACAGTTTAAAAATTGCTGCAGTCGTAATTCCTAATATAGCAAAAATTTGAACAAAATATAAATGCCATTTTTGAAAGGAAGGTTTGTTTTTTATTTTCCAAAATTTACTTTTTCAAAATTTTAGTGTTTGACACTATAAAAAAATAAAATAAGAATAAAATAGGAAAATTCATGTCACAGCTTATTTCGTACAGTCTCTTTAAGTTCAAACTAAAAACAAAGTAAGTTGATTTTAATATTTAGTATGACATCCCTTAGCGTTAATGATAGCCTGGAGTCTATTTGGCATTGAATCCACCAATTTTTGAGTGATGTCTGGTGTGATTTTTTTCCATTCCTCCATCAGTACCTTCTTTAGGTCTTGCTTATTAGAAATCTTGTGTGTTCTTATTTTATTGTCCAAAATAGACCAAAGATTTTCAATCACATTCATGTCAGGTGACTGTGGTGGTGGAGACATCAAGTGTGGGCAGTTCCAAATAAGCCAAGATTGCACAATCCCAGATTTATGTTTTGGGTCATTATCTTGGTAGTACCGAAATTCTTCCCGCAAATCCAGTTTGTCTGCACTTTGAAGTAAATTGTTTTTCAGAATCTCGAGGTACTTCATTTTGTCCATTGTCCCCTCAATAAAAACCAATTCACCTACTCCGGCTGCTGACATACAGGCCCAAACCATCACGCTACCGCCACCATGCTTCACTGTGGGCTTAAGGTTCTCCTTGTTTAGCTCGGTATTCGCTTTACGCCAAACATATGACATTCCGTCCGAACCAAAAATATTAAACTTAGACTCATCCGCGAAAATAACGGTATTCCAGAACGCAGGAGTCTTAATAATATGCTCTTTGGCGGAGTCAAGTCGGCGTTGTATATTCATTTTTGAAATGAATGGTTTCTTTCGGGCTACTCGACCGTTCAAGTCATGATTGCGCAGCACACGTCGGACAGTTTCAGCACTGGATGATTTCCTATTTCACGCTGAACCTCTGCAGCCAACTTCGGAGCGGATAACTTTGGATTTTTCTTAATTTTTCGTACAATATAACGCTCGTCTGATGCGTTGAAAATCTTATTAGGTGCTTCTCTGCCCTTGTTCTCCAACCGATTTTCGCGAACGAAGCGTTGAATGATGTATTGGACAGTTGAGGCACTTAAATTTGTCATTTCAGCAATTTTTCGCACACTCTGACCTTTCCTAAAATGGTTAATTACCAGTTTACGCTGTTCCATCGTTGTACGACGCCCATAACGCTAAATGTTTAATTTACAGCACTTTAACTATTTAAAATAATAATAATAAAAATTGTTATAATAGTTAAAAAGGTCCAAAAACTCATACAATTCAAAAAAACTTTTTAACTGCGCGGCAGAATGAAACTTACTTACATTGAAGTTTGTGTACGAAATAAGATGTGAGCTGAAAATCAGCTGATCAATAGTTTTTCTTTCTTGCATGACAAAAAGAACAATTTTTGGGGTTCCCCGTTTTCTTATTAGGTTTACTAAACACATACACAGACATCTACATTCAAAACTTATCGATAAGTTTTTTAGTTTCGATGTTACAGCCATGTACATAAAAATATATACACTGTACGAAATAAGCTGTGAGCCACTGTATATATATAAATATATATATATATAAATATATATACATATATATATATATATATATATATATATAAATATATATACATATATATATATGTACACATATTTATTTATTTATATATATATATATATATATATATAAATATATATATATATATATATATATATATATAAATATATATATATATATATATATATATATATAAATATATATACATATATATATATATAAATAAATAAATATGTGTACATATATATATATGTATATATATATATATATATATATATATATATATGTATAAATAAATAAATAAATATGTGTACATATATATATATAAATATATATGTATATATATTTATATATATATATATATATATATATATATATATGTATATATATTTATATATATATATATATATATTGTTAGTCATTACTGCTCAATGCAACCCTAATTCAAGCTCACCTTATTATCCTATGTTCCACTTTGACGCTTATCTTTATTTGTATATATGTACTGTTACTCTATGTACTTTATATTTTAAGTTCTTTATATATATTGTATAATATATCACGTTATAGTAAGTAAAGAACCGCCGAACAATCAACCACGTGTTTCTCTCTACAAAGCTGCTAACAAGGGTTATGGGCCCAGATTATTTCATTTTCATTTTGATCAATTATTCAAAGTCACCGTATTCAAAATGAATGTTAGTATTGAAAAATTGGACGGTGAAAATTTTTCATCTTGGTGTGTCCAAATGAAAAGTTTACTAATCACCGCAGATTGTTGGTATGTGGTCGAGGCCACGTGTCCAGAGACTCCAGCGGCCGAAAAGGTGATATTTATGAAAACCGACAGTAAGGCATTGGCCTTAATAACGTTAAATGTAAAGGCGTCGGAGCTGCTTCACATAAAAGGTTGTGCAACATCGAAATCAGCGTGGCAGAAACTAAACGAAGTTTATAATGCCAGCAGTCCAGGAAGGTTTGTCTCTTTAAAAAGCTTGTGCGCTTCCAATTTCAACAAAGCGATAAATTTGGATCGCAGATAAACCAATTCTGTTCTATTGTTGAACGTCTACGCGAAGTGGATGTCACAATACCAGATGATTTGATCTCGATTCTTTTGCTATGTTCACTGCCGGAAGAAATGGACAACTTTGTTGTCGCTATTGAAGCACGTGATGAGCTGCCGTTGTTGGATCAGCTGAAAAGAAAGCTTCTAGAGGAGGAACATCGGCGTTCAGTGAATTATTACGACAAGCATGGAACTAATGCAGAATTAGAACGCGTGATGGCTGTCAATATTGCTAAAAATCAGGTGAACAGTAGCAATATAGGTCATGGTAAACGAAAAAATATAAAATGTTACACATGTGGAATACGTGGACATATAAGTTCTCAATGTAGAAATAAACAGAGAAATAAAGAGAGCGGTGCAATCCTGAACATTTGTGGATCGCGAAATGGACAGAGAAGCCAATTTATATTAGACAGCGGCGCATCGAGTTATATGTGCTGTGAAAAGTTTTTCTTCGTTAAATTGAGAGAATGTGACGAAGAAGTAATGTTGGCGACGGGTGAGATTATAAAAGTTGAAGCTATTGGTAATGTAGCTTTAAAATCAGATTATACTGACATTACGCTAATAGATGTCTTTTATGTTCCACAACTACACTCCAATTTTTTGTCTGTTGCAAAAATTGTTGAGAGTGGCCATAAAGTAGTATTTCAAAATAAAAGAGCTTTTATTACTAACAAGCATAATAATCTACTTTTTCAGGCGTCCCTTCACAATAATATTTACACAACAAACCTCATGTTAAGAAAAATAAATCACATGATGCAAATGTCAAAAAGGGCAAATAAGAAATTAGCACTATGGCATCAAAGGTTTGGCCATCTAAATTGTGAATACGTGTTGAAGTTGTTTAATAAAGGAATGATAAAAAGTTGTGAGAATTTAGAAAACCCCGAAAGCTTCAATTGTCAAGTCTGTGCGTTGTGTAAAATAAAAAGGCTACCTTTCGCTAGCTACAAAGAAGTGTATACAAAGAGACCACTAGAAATCGTTCACACTGATCTATGTGGCCCCATGCAAGTGAGATCCGAAGGCGGCTCTATATACTTTATCTCTTTCATAGATGATTTTTCACGATACGCTCACGTATATTTCCTAAAGCATAAATCAGATGCGTTTAATGTATTTAAAGACTTTGTTACAAAAGCCATGAATTAGACGGGTGAAAAAATGAACATTTTGCGAAGTGACAATGGTCGTGAGTTTGTAAATGAAACATTTAGGCGATATTTGAGTGAAAAAGGTATTATTCACCAGACCACGACACCGTATACGCCAGAGCAAAACGGCATAGCCGAAAGATTCAATCGTACTATTGTTGAAATGTCACGTTGTTTATTGGAGCAATCTAAATTGCCCCATAGTTTATGGTCCGAAGCAGTGAATACGGCCACGTATGTGCGAAATAGATCGCCATCTAAAGTCTTAAAAGACTCTGTCCCTTTTCAACGTTGGTTCGGTCG